>WWNC01000102.1:942500-1050000 GCA_011125475.1 Melanerpes aurifrons | reverse complement strand
GAGTAAACACTTAAGAAGCACCACTTTGCTTTGCTCTTTTTTATTTCCCCCCACCCTTCCCAGCCCCCTTCCCTTTTGCAAAAAGATTTTTATATATATATATATATTATTCTTCTTTTCCTGCATGCATCTGCCTGAGGAAGGAGGCAGCTCCCTGGAGCCCCCCACGTGTGGCTTTTTATCTGCAGGATATGCAGAGCACATTTATTTTGTCTTCTTTTTTTTTTTATCTCTCATATTGCATGTTGATCCCATACATATAGATTGATTTTTTCTTCAGGTAGATAATGAAAAGTCAAGTGGAAAAATTCACACAAAGGCACTCAGGATCTCAACTTTCTATTGGTATATAAATTGGTTTATTACTTCATTCCCTTAAACAGGGATTCTCACACCGCAGGATGGTGTGGGGGGGGACACTTTAAAACAGATAATCTTTAAACACAGGACCATTTACCTTCCACGTTGTGGTTTTGTTTCTGGGGTTTTGTTGTTGCCCCCCCTCCTTCCATCAGTAATTTCCTCGCCATTTTTGTTAATTTCCCAAGATATTTGTGTTTAAACAAGGGCTTGCTCCTTCTCTCCATCCCTCCAGCAATTTATCTTCCTCTTCTTGCACCCCCTCCCTTCCCACACAATGTTGTCCCCAAAAGTCCCAATGGGAAGTTTCTGTGCCTGCTGGGCTGGCAGTACCTCAGGAGCTTTTTATTCATTCCCTCTAAGCAAGCCTTCATTTCGTCAGCTTTTGCCCAATGTTGAGCAGAGGGCACTGTACAGGAGAGGACAGCTTGGAACACACACACCCCCCACACCCCCCCCAAAACAAAAACCCCACAACAAATCCAAACCACCATAAAACCCCAGCCAAAAAAAAACCCCACCCCACCAAACACTAAAAACCAACAAAAAACACCTAGAGGAAACATTATTAATATACATCTTCTGGACATTTGGTGGCTGGTGGAGGCTGCTCCAGCTTAAAGCAATTAATTCAGGATACTGACATAAACTCTCCAGCTCTTTGACAGCTTGGAGCTGAAATAAAAATGCTAGTTCTCCAGGGAAAAGGAGAGGATAGTTGGCTCTTTTCTGGACTGTTTGCTTATAGGCCCAGAGAGCAATCTTCCTCATAGAATGAAATGCAAGGACACAAACAATGTACCAGGGAGAGAATGGGAGATGGGAATGAACAGTTTGAACTATTTGCTCAGCAGAAGGGCAGTCACAATGCTCGGCCAATGGCTTTCCCATGCATTGACCAGGATTCTTAGCTTCTTTTGTTGTTCAGCCTCTTCCTCCAGCCAGATAAGAGCACAGCTGCAGCTAAGGCAGGCCTTTGACTTACCCACCCAAATCTCGCCTCGCCTCTACTGTATGTCCTCCCTGTGAAACCCCCTCCTCACTCTACTGGATGCTGGATTCACCCCCAGGGCCATTCACTAATGCCTGGGGGCAAGCTGCCTCCTGCAGCTTGATTTTGCTTGCTGGGGTCGGCTGGAAAACCTTTTTTGGGATACCTGCTAGTGCCACTACGATCTCCTTGTTCTCTGCTTGAGTGTCCTACTGAGTCGCCTCAGCAGGCAAGGAAACCAAGGCACCAGTGGTACACTAAGGCCAGGGTGGATGTGGCTCTGAGCAACCTGATCTAGTGAGAGCTGTCCCTGTCCATGGCAGGGGGGTTGGAACTAGATGATCGTTGAGGTCCTTTCCAACCCTAAAGACTTCTATGATTCTGTGTCCCCCCATCCATCCCTTTCCACATCCCTCTGCATACCTCCACTTCCTCCCTCGGAGCATGCTGCCCTAGCTGCAGAAGTGCCATGCTCTGAAAGATAAAAGGACATTGCCCTTGTGGACTGGGTACACAGAACTGCAGAAATGCAGAGGACATTGTCCTCAAGGACTGAGGCCGGGGCTGCAAAAATTCAGAGGGCTTTCACCTCGTGGGTTGGAGCTGCGGAGCTGCAAAAAAGCAAAGGGCTTTGCCATCACGGGGCTGGAGACAGAGCTGCAACCCCACCACATTGCATATTCCTACAAGTCCCAACCAGCCTGCAGGGCTTTATTAGCCTCAACACTCGCTGTCCTTGCAGTGCGGTGGTGGGATCACATCTCCTGTGACCCGGACACAAGCGTCAGGGGCAATACCCTTGCAGGGGCAGGTCCTGCTGTGTTCAGGCAGCCACCTCCATTCCCTTTCCCTCCCTGGAGATCACTCTCCCTCTTTTAAACCACCCGGGGCCACTTCCTTGCCGGTGTCACCGCTGAGCAGGCAGGCAGGAAAAGGCTGTAATTAAAAATAAATAGGTATCAAGATCGGCCGCTCCGGCGTGGGCTGGGTTCACCCTTGGAGCTCAGCCCTGCCGCTGAGGGGGACGCTTTGCTATTTTTACTCTTTGTCCTCCCTAGGCTGTTGGTTTTGGGAGCCAGGCTGCTGTTGTCATCAAGTTTGTTTAGCTTGAAAGGGCTTTTTATGAGGTGAAAAGGCAAAATGCCGAGGACTCGGGAAAACGCCTGCCTGGAGGAGCTGATGCTCAGCGTTTGCAGGCACTCAGAGCACCTGCAGGAAACACTGACTTCAAAACACAGCCACAAAAATCTGAGAACCCTTTTTTTTGTTGTTGTTGGTTGTTGGGTGTTTTTTTGGTGGGGGGTTTGGGTTGTTTTTTATCTCCTCCCTTTCCCCCTTCTTCCCTGGTGGGTGGTCAGGAGGACAGGCTGAAAATCAGGAGGACTCCTATTGTCTCTGCCCTGCTTTAAGAGCTGACCCCACATGTCCCCAAAGTCGCTGAGCACCTGGCCATGCTCCACACCCAGGGGATGCTGCAGCAAGGGGATGAACCTACCATGAGCAAACAATCACGGTATAGAGGTGTCTGGCTATGAAATCCCTCATGAAAAGAGCTTTTGTGACTTCACAGTGGTGGTATTCTTGCCCCCAAACAGTCAAATCGCTCTTCACAGTTGGAATACTCTGTTTTCTTTAATTGCATTTGTATGTCAGGGAATATCTCCAAGCTGGAAAGGGGCTCATGAGGACCATCAAGTCCAATGTAACTGCCACTTTGAAGGTATAAGGCTAAAGAAAAGATGATGCTGGTGGTCATCTCAGGACATTTGGGCACTGTTTCATCCAGAGCTTGACCCTCACACCTGACAGCTATGGAGAGGCTCTTAAAGTTCCCCAAATTCACAGATTCCATTGGGTTGGAAGGGATCTTCAAAGGCCTCTTTGTCCAACTCCCCTGCAGTCATCAAGGGCACCTCCAACTAGATCAGGCTTCCCTGGACCACATAAAATCTGATCTTGAATGCCTCTAGGGATGGGGCCTCAACCACATCCTTGGGTACAATGGAGTAAATCTGCTCAAACTCATCCCAGTTTGCCACCTGAAAGGGTGAGGAATGTGTCTGGAGGCTCACAAATTGGGGCTGACGTTCTCTAGCACAACACTAAGGAAGAAACAATTCTGGTGTCCATTTTAGGACATCCAAGCTTTGCTCTTCCAGCAGCAGCTTGACCCTTCACACCTGGCATCTACAGGGCAGGTATTAAAGTCCCCAAAGAGTGTGGTGGTTTAGGTTGGGTGCTGGCCCGGATGCCACTGCACAGAACACACCTGGGAGGTCCCTATGGGTGGGCCCAGCCCAGGGGGTGGTCACAGGCAGGTATTCAATCCCATAATGCCCTGCTCCCCTATAAAATGCCCATGCGGGGTCTCCACTTCCTCTTTCGTCCCCAGCTGCAGCCTAGGTAAAATGGCGTGAGCCGCCTCCCTTGGGCCTGCCCAGGCCCACGGCTGGGTTCGGGGGGAGGAAAGAGCCCTGGGGGGGTTTGGGTGTACCCCCAGGTGGGGATGGGATGTTCTTGGGCATGTTCTGGGATCTCTCTCTTTGTCACGGTGCTTGTGGTTCTCTGTAAAGCTTTCATTGTTGTTTGTTTTTAAATTGTTTTTCTATTTAAACTTTCCATCACTTTTGCAATCCCCTTTGTTTGAGTCGTTGTTTCTGCCCTGTGGTGGGGAGGGGGTTTGCCCCAACCCATTACAAAAGAGGATCAAAGAATTGTGGAACCATAGAATCATAGCATGGTAGGAGTTGGAAGGGAACTCTAAAGATCATTGGGTTCAGTCCCACTGCCAAAGCAGGATCACCTGGGGCAGATCACAGAGGAATGCACCCAGATAGGTCTTGAAAGTCTGTAGAGATGGAGACTCCACAACATCTCTCTGGGCAGCCTGCTCCAGGGCTCCATCACCCTTACAGTAAAGTTTTTCCTCATATTGAGGTGGAACTTCCACTTTGTATCCCTTGCCCCTTGTCCTATCACAGGACACCACTGAAAAGAGCCTGGCCCCTTCTTGACAATCTTTGAGGTCTTTTCCAACCTTATTGATTCTATGATTCTATGATTCCGTGATTGTATGATTCTATGGTTTTATGGTTCTATGGTTCTATGGTTCTTTTATTCTATGGTTCTTGACAGCCACATTTAGATATTTATAAACAATAATAAGATCTCCTCTCAGCCTTCGCTTTTCCAGGCTGAACAGTCCCAGGTCATTTAGATAGGTCTTCCAGTCCCTTCCCCATCCTCATAGCCTTCATCGGACACGCCCTAGCACTCCCTAGTTCGTCGGGAAGCCATCTCTGGACAGCACCGGGACCAGGAGCCACCGGGGACCAACCGCTGCTCTCCTTTTCGGGCTGCGGGAATTGCTGGCACTGCAGAGTTTCCTGCTGCTGTGAGGCTGGGAGAAGCCGTCTTTTCACGTGGCTCAGACTTGTGATCCCAGCGGCGGGAGTGGCTTATTTTAAAAGGGTTTGCTGCGGCTCGCGGGGACTCTGTTCGTCGGGCAGCCCGTATTCTCTTGTACTCTCTCGTGCTCTCACGTGCCACCGCACTTTTTCTAATTTTTTTTTTTTTTTTTTGTTGTGCAGTAGGTGCTGTGGCAAGGGACAGGCATGGTTGTAACTTGCAGCAAAATCTCCCTAAAAAAATCAGTGTCGACCCAGACTGAGGTAGAACACAAGCAGGTAGCTGTCCAGGTATCTGGCTGTAGAGAGTGCTGGAGCCTGGCTCATGAGATGCAGGGTAGTGGGGGCAACTATTGCATAAGGTGTGAGCAGATCGACTATCTGCTTAATCTGATGGCCAGACTGAAGGATGAGGTTGCTAGCTTTAGAAATGTAAGGGAATGTAGGAAAGAGATGAACCAGAGGAGGAAAGAGATGAATCAGAGTAAGCAGGCTCTGCAGGCTCCCCCAGCAGAGGCTGGTTATCCAAACAGCAGAGGGGAATGGACGCAGGTTCCTCTCAAAAGACACAAAGTAAAACCTCCTTGCCTCCCCTCACCTTCCCCGCTGCTCTTGGAAAACAGGTATGGGGCACTGGAGATCGAGGGTGAGGTGATCCTGATGCTGGAGGACACACCATCTGGGGTTCTCCCTGAGGTTAAACAGCCTAAGGCAAAGCAGCCTAAGGTTAAACAGCCTTCCCCTGGCATCAGGACCTGTTCCCTCAAAAAAAAGAGGAGGGTAATTGTTATTGGTGATTCCCTTCCGAGGGGAACAGAGGGCCCCATATGTCGGCCAGACCTATCTCATAGGAAACTCTGTTGTCTGCCAGGAGCTCAAGTTAATGATGTTACCAGTAGGCTGCCTAGCCTGGTGCAGCCCTCTGACTACTATCCTTTACTAGTTATGCAGTTAGTGAATGATGATGTTGCAACCAGAACTCCCAGGGCTATCAAAAATTACTTCCAGGGCCCTGGGAGACCTGGTTGAGGGGTCAGGTGCACAAAGAATTTTTTCATCAATACCCTTAGTTGCAGGAGGGAATACCGTAAGAAACAGGTCAGCAGCTATAGTTAACAAGTGGCTTAGAGGCTGGTGCAGCCAAAAGAATTTTGTTTTTTTTGATCTTGGAAAACTTTCTACTGCACCAGGTCAGCTGGCAACAGATGGAGTACATCTGTCCCAGAGAAGGGGAAAGGTCATAGTATATGAGAATGGCCTGTCCCCCAAAGGTAAAAAGATCCTGGGAAGGGAATTGGCAGGTCTCATCGACAGGGCTTTAAACTAGTTTCGAAGGGGGAAGGGGCTGAAACTAGTCCCCTCAGCCAAGAGTCTGGGAGCGATAAGCCAGAGTCAGAGGTGAAACCAGCAGCCCAGCTGCAGTGTATGTACACTAATGCACAAAGCATGGGCAACAAACAAGAGGAGCTGGAAGCCTTGTTGCAGCAGGAAAGTTATGATGTAGTTGCCATCACAGAGACGTCGTGGGACGACTCACATGACTGGAGTGCTGCAATTGACGGCTACAGGCTCTTCAGGAGAGACAGGCAAGGAAGAAGGGGTGGAGGGGTGGCCCTGTACATCAGGGAGGCACTAGATGCCATTGAGATGGAGATTAGGGACCATCGGGTTGAGTGCTTGTGGGTGAGAATTAGAGGGAAGACCGGCAGGGCTGACATCCTGGTTGGAGTCTGTTACAGACCACCCAACCAGGAGGAAGATGTTGATGAAGCAATCTATAGGCAGCTTAAGGCTGTCTCAAGATCTCTGGACCTTGTTCTCATGGGCGACTTCAACCTGCCTGACATCTGCTGGGATCTCAACACAGCAGAGAGGAGACAGTCTAGGAGGTTCTTAGAATGCATGGAGGACAGCTGCTTATCCCAGGTGCTGCGAGAGCCTACCAGGGGCAAGGCTATGCTTGACCTCCTCTTCACCAACAGGGAAGGGCTGGTGGGTGATGTGGTGGTCGGAGGGTGTTTAGGGGTCCAGTGACCATGAGATAATTGAATTCTCAGTATTCGGTCAAGCTAAGAGGGGTAGCAAGAAGACCTCCACTCTGGACTTCCGGAGGGAAAGACTTCAGGTTACTCAAGGAACTAATTCAGAGGGTTCCTTGGGATAAAGCCCTTAAAAATAAAGGGGTCCATGAGGGCTGGACCTGCTTCAAGGAAGAATTGTTGAAGGCACAAGGTCAGGCTGTGCCAATGTGCCGGAAGATGAGCCGCCGGGGCAGACGGCCAGCCTGGATGGTTTATGAACTTTTAATAGAACTAAGGGAAAAAAAGAGGGTGTATCATCTTTGGAAGAAAGGTGAGGCAACCCACGGAATGTTTAAGGATGTTTCCAAATCATGTAGGAAGAAAATTAGGGAGGCAAAAGCATATTTGGAGCTTAAACTGGCCTCTGCTATGAAGGACAAAAAAAGTCCTTCTATAAATATATTAATAGCAAGAGGAAGGGCAAGGACAACCTCCACTCCTTGGTTGACAAGGAGGGAAATGCTGTATCAAGGGATGAGGAAAAGGCACAGGTACTCAACACCTTCTTTGCCTCAATTTTACTAGCAGGACAGAATGTCTTCCAGACATCTGGCCTGCAGAGCTGGCAGAAGGAGCCAGGGAGCTGCATAGTTTCCCTATATTCCATGAGGAGGTGGTTGGAGTTCTCCTTAGCAGCTTGGATCCCCACAAGTCCATGGGACCAGATGGGATCCATCCTAGGGTACTGAGAGAGCTGGCAGATGAGCTGGCCAAGCCACTCTCCATCATTTTTCAGCAGTCCTGGCTCACTGGAGAGGTCCCAGAAGACTGGAAGCTGGCCAACGTGGTGCCCATCCACAAGAAGGGCCGGTTGGATGAGCCAGGGAATTATAGGCCTGTCAGCCTGACCTCAGTGCCAGGCAAGATCATGGAAAAGGTCATCCTGAGTGCAATCACACAGCACTTAGAGGATGGCCAAGGGATCAGGTCTAGCCAGCATGGATTTGGGAAGGGCAGGTCCTACCTGACCAACCTGATCTCCTTCTACGACCAGGTGACCCACCTGGTGGATGTAGTCTACCTGGACCTCAGCAAGGCCTTTGACACCATCCCCCATAGCAAACTCCTGGCCAAGCTGTCAGCCTATGGCTTGGACGGGAGCACACTGCATTGGGTTAGGAACTGGCTGGAGGGCCAAGCCCAGAGAGTGGTGGTGAATGGTGCCTCATCCAGCTGGCGGCCAGTCACTAGTGGTGTGCCCCAAGGATCAGTGCTGGGCCCCATGCTCTTTAACATCTTTATTGGTGATCTGGATGAGGGCATTGAGTCCATCATCAGTAAATTTGCTGACGACACCAAGGTGGGGGCAGGAGTTGATCTGCTGGAGGCTAGAGATGCTTTGCAGAGAGACCTCAACAGGCTGGACAGATGGGCAGAGTCCAACGGTATGAGATTTAACACATCCAAGTGCCGGGTTCTGCACATTGGCCACAACAACCCCATGCAGTGCTACAGGCTAGGGTCAGAGTGGCTGGAGAGCAGCCAGGTAGAGAGGGACCTGGGAGTACTGGTCGATGGTAGGCTGAACATGAGCCTGCAGTGTGCCCAGGCAGCCAAGAGGGCCAATGGCATCCTGGCCTGCATCAGGAACAGTGTGTCCAGCAGGAGCAGAGAGGTCATTCTGCCCCTGTACACTGCACTGGTTGGGCCACACCTTGAGTCCTGTGTCCAGTTCTGGGCCCCTCAGTTTAGGAAGGATGTTGGCTTGTTGGAACGAGTCCAGAGAAGGGCAACAAAGTTGGTAAGGGGTTTGGAACACAAGCCCTATGAGGAAAGACTGAGGGAGCTGGGGCTGCTTAGCCTGGAGGAGACTCAGGGGTGACCTTATCACTCTCTACAACTACCTGAAGGGAGGTTTTAGACTGTGGCAATGCCAGCGACGAGCAGTGTGAACAACCTGGCAGTGCAGGCCTAGAGCCTGACATGGTGGTAGGCCATGCTCAGCATAAATGCAGAGTCAGCTAGCAGTGGAGCAAAACAGTGCTGTGCCTGCAGCATGTAACTAAAACAAAACACTGGTAGCTACAAACATGGGCAGTTATCTTGGGACAACAGGACATGCACCTGCATCAACAACCTCGTTGTGTCTTTAGTAGTTGGACCAATAATCTGTAATAGTGCAATGTGTGGTCACTCCTAGGGAACCAATGGAGCTATGCCAACAGGGCACTCCGAGTTTATATAAGTTGTAGCAGTTGCCTTGCTACACACTTCTGCCTTTCCTGTCTCCTGTTTCTTCTACGCTTTACAGTGCTATACTTGCACTACAGGCCTGCTCCATAGGCCTGCACCTCAGGTCTGAACCATCGGCCTGCACCACTGGAACAATAAAGGAACAATACTCGATCACATTGGTCAGCCGTATTGATTCCTATCTCCGTTGTCTACAGTAGACAGGCGGATGATGGTCTCTTCTCCCAGGCAGCCAGTACCAGAACAAGAGGCTACAGTCTCAGGCTGCGCCAGGGGAGGTTTAGGTTGGATGTTAGGAGGAAGTTCTATACAGAGAGAGTGATTGCCCATTGGAATGGGCTGCCTGGGGAGGTGGTGGAGTTGCCGTCATTGGAGGTTTTCAGGAGGAGACTTGATGGGGTGCTTGGTGCCATGGGTTATTTGTTTAGGTGGGTTGGATTGGTTGAAGGGTTGGACGTGATGAGCTTGAAGGTCTCTTCCAACCTGGTTTATTCTGTATTCTATATTCTATATCCCCGTTCCTCTTGAACTGGAGTGCCCAGAACTGGACACAATACTCCGGAAGTATCCCCACCATGCCAAATGTGCCTAAACTAAGCCAAATCCCCCCCCCGGAGGCTCAGCCGGAGCAAAGCAATCTCGGCAGCTCACGGAGTAGGACGGCTTCTGGCCCTCCTCAGGGCATCAAGCTGCTTCCGCAGCCCAGACTGGTTAATTAATGAGACGTTAAAGAGGTGGAATTACACTTCCCACCACTCACTTAACGGCGCTAATTTCGAAACCACTCCGCCGTAGACAGAGAGAAAAGTGCAGTTAAGCGCAGAGTAATTTGCGCTGTGCTCCCGGTGAATGAATTTAGCGGGGGAGCAAATATAGTTATGCAGAATTTAAATTAAAGTTGACACTAATGTAAATACAGCGATGCAACTGCGTGTGGAAGGACCGTGATGAGGCTAGGGTTTTAATCAGGTCCTTTTAACTCAGGTGGCATTTTAAATCCTTGCCATTTAAATTGGATAAAAGGGGAAAAAAAAATCGGGAGGCGGTGAGAAGGGAGTAAGCGTGAGAGGGAGGTGCGGAGCAGCTCTGCCCCCAGCTCCTTCCTGAGGGATGAAGAGCAAAGGGTGCTCTGGGGTGTTGAGAGGTGGTCCGGGTGCGGGAGGGAGTTCTGGGCTCGAAGGAGGGCATCCGCTGCAGGGTAGTGATTGGAAACCCGACACCTGGCACGGGAGACCTCCTCACCTGGAGAAGAGGTGGGGAGAGCATCCCCATGGAGACCTCCCAGCATGGCTTGACCCCCTGCTCTGAAATTCAGCAGCTTGCTGACCAGCCATTGCACTGACATTACGAGGCACCACAGGCACTCCTGGCCCTGTCCATAAAGCAAACAAACCAGCTCCAGAGGTTCTCTAACCAGAGTCAACACTCCTCATCTCTCCCTAATGTCTGTACAGCACAATTTTTTTAGGGAGGGGGCCTGTTGCTGTCTCCCTACACATTCAAAGTTCTGTTTCCAGCCTATATCATAGACATGGGGGAAGAGAGGAAGGAAGGGAAGGGAAGGGAAGGGAAGGGAAGGAAGGGAAGGGAAGGGAAGGGAAGGGAAGGGAAGGGAAAAGAAAAGCAAAAAGAGAAGAAAAGATAAAATAAGAAAGAAAATAAAAGAAAAAATAAAAGAATAAAATAAAATAAAATAAAATAAAAGAGAAAAAGAGAAGAGAAAAGAAGAAAGAAAAAGAGAAGAGAAGAAAAGAAAAGAGAAGAGAAAAGAAAAAAGAAAAAGAGAAGAGGAAGAAGAAAGCCTGGAGCCTGCCTCACCTACTTCAAAGCAGGGTGATCCTGCACAGGAGCTCTGCACTAACAATAGGCATTAAGTGCACCAGCAGGAGCTGCTTCACAGGAGCTTTGTAACCTGGCAGGACCCAGAGTCATTTCTATTAGGGTTACCAGAACAATATCTTTGCCCATTGAAGTCTGCTGCCTTTTATTCCAAGTAAATATAACACCCCTGGCAGGAGCATGCTGCCAGCATGCTTCTACTGCAGGCTTCTCTGCCACCAGATAAAGTACCTTGGTGTGAGGAACCATCTCCATCACTGCCTGGGCTCACTCAACCACCAACTGGAGGTGGCTGAATCCTAGGTTGAGCTACTGGGACCTGTCCCATTGTGGACCCCTCAGCCAAGGCTGGGGACAGGCTTCACTGAGCTCAGGCACAGCTGTGCTGGGGCACAATACTCCTTCCTTCAGGTCATCTTGCTCCTGAAGGGTTTGTCACTGGGGCTCCAGCAGCACCCTCAAATGAAATTGTGAGGAACCAGTGGAAGAAACAAGACTGAAAGGAGGTTGTAGTAAGGTGAAAGTTGGTATCTTGCCCAGGTGGCCAAAAAGGCCAATGGCATCCTGGACTGCATCAAGAATAGTGTGGCCAGCAGGAGCAGGGAAGTCATTCTGCCCTGTGATCAGCACTGGTCAGGCCACACCATGAGTCCTGTGTCCAGTTCTGGGCTCCTCAGGTTAGGAAAGATGTTGATTTGCTGGAGCATGTCCAGAGAAGGGCAAGAAAGCTGGGGAGGGGTCTGGAGCACAGCCCTGTGAGGAGAGGCTGAGAGAGCTGGGGTTGCTTAGCCTGGAGAAGAGGAGGCTCAGGGGAGACCTTCTTTCTCTCTCCAACTCCCTGAAGGGAGGTTGTAGCCAGGTGGGGGTTGGTCTCTTCTCCCAGGCAACCAGCACCAGAACAAGAGGACACAGTCTCAAGCTGTGCCAGGGGAGGTTTAGGCTGGAGGTTAGGAAGAAGTTCTTCCCAGAAAGAGAGATTTGCCATTAGAATGTGCTGCCCAGGGAGGTGGTGGAGTCACCATCATTGGAAGTGTTTAAGAGGAGCCTGGATGAGGCACTTGGTGCCATGGTTTAGTTGCTTAGACGGTGCTGGGTGATAGGTTGGACTCAACAATCTCACAGGTGTTTTCCAACCTGGTTAATTGTATTCGATTCTATTAGATTCGATTCTATTCGATTCTATTCTATCCTATCTGCTCCTAAGGAACAAACAATAGAATAGAGGGCTGGATCTCCTCTCCTATGGAGACAGACTGAGGGAGTTGGGGCTGTTCAGTCTGGAGAAGAGAAGGCTCCCAGGAGACCTAATTGTGGCCTTCCTGTATCTGAAGGAGGCTACAAGAAAGCTGGGGAGGGACTTTTGAGGGTGTCAGGGAGTGATAGGACTGGGGGGAATGGAGCAAAACAAGAAGTGAGTATATTCAGATTGGATTTTAGGAAGAAGTTGTTCCCCATGAGGGGGGTGAGACACTGGCACAGGTTGCCCAGGGAGGTGGTGGAAGCCTCATGCCTGGAGGTTTTTTAGGCCAGGCTGGATGTGGCTGTGAGCAACCTACTGTAGTGTGAGGTGTCCCTGGCCATGGCAGGGGTCTTGGAACTGGATGCTCCTTGAGGTCCCTTCCAACCCTAACAATTCTGTGATTCTATGACAAGAGGGAATGGCCTCAAATTTTGCCAGGGTAGATTTAGTTTGGGCATGAGGAACAATTTCTTCTCCAAAAGGGTTACCGAGCCCTAGAACAGGCTTCCATGGGCAGTAGTGGAGACAGCACCCCTGGAGGGATTGAAGAGCTGTCTGGATGGGGGCCATGGTTTGGTGATGACCTGGTAGTGCAGGAATATGGTTGGACTTGATGGCCTTTTCCAACCAAAAGTATTTTATAATCTTATGATTCTGTGTGATGAAGAGGATGTGCTGATGATGTCCCTACTTACTGCAGGGGGATTGGATTAGATGACCTCCAGAGGTCCCTTACAACATCCCTTCTGTAAATTGAAGCTTCAAAATAGCCTTGCTGAGCTGGGTCAGAGCTGGGTCTCTTTCAACCTGGTCCTATCCTATCCTATCCTATCCTATCCTATCCTATCCTATCCTATCCTATCCTATCCTATCCTATCCTATCCTATTCCTCACCACCCAGCCCTTCACACCCCAGGAGCTGATGGTCACAGATACCAACCACATTGATAACAATCCCCCTGGTAAAACCAGATCAGATTTGGGTCCTCAATGAGGGGGTTCTGCTCCAAAAGAAGGATAATACTGGTACTAATAATAACAACAATTGTGATTGTTCAGTTTGGAGAAGAGGAAGCTGAGGGGAGACCTCGTTGCAGATTGGAGCGAGGCAGGAGTTGGTCTCTTCTCCCCAGTATCAGGTGATAGAATGAGAGGAAATGGCCTGAAATGGTGCCAGGGGAGGTCTAGATTGGGTATTAGGGGAAAATTTATCTCTGGAAGGAGTGGTCAGGCATTTGGGGCAGGCTGCCCAGGGAGGTGCTGGAGTCTCCATCCCTGGAGGCATCTGAGAAATGTGTGGATATGGCACTTGGGGACAGGGTTGAATGGCCCTGGTGATGTTAGGTCAGTGGTTGGACTCAATGATCTTAGAGGTCTTTTTCAACCAAAACAAGTCTGTGATTCTAAGAACATAATCATGATAATGATGATGATGATGATGTCAATAAACCATTTGAGGGGAAAAAAGAGAAGTCTTTCTCTTGGGTATTTTTGGACATCCTACATTTAATTACTGGTTCCCTCCAGGCATCCAAAGTATCTGAGCCAAGCTTGTGTGAAGCTTAATCACCCTGGATCTGACCTGAAGTGTTGGGAGGTGAAGGGAAAATATTTGTCACCCATCTCCTCTGTGCAATGCATCACTGGGCAAGGCAGGAAATATCCATACTCTGTGTAGCTGGACTTGTGTTATCTGAAATAGGTCCTGCCTGGCAGGTAGGTATCACACAAGACACCTCTGGCTCCTGGCCCCATCCTAGCCTCCAGAAATGTTCCTGCTGCCTTTGGCAGAGCCACCCCTGTGAAAGATTTCATGGAGTCATGGAATGGTCTGGGTTGGAAAGGACCTCCAAAGGTCATCTAGTCCAACCCCCTCTGCAGTCAGCAGGGGCATCCTCAACTAGATCAGGTTGCCCAGAGCCTCATATCCTTGGAGCTGTCCTGATCCCCTAGTGTGACTCATCATTGTTAAGATGCCTAAGAAAGTAATAAAAAGTGTTGTAATGCCATTAGTTATCCCCCCCTCCCCTTAAATATCCTGACTGCTCTGCTACAGAAAGAAGAAAAGACCAAAAAAAAAGAGAGAGAGGATATTGTAAGCAAAAAAAAAAACAAACATTGAGAGGGATTCAAAGGAGGTGGAAAATTCTACCCCAAAATTAAAAGGAAAAACCTGGGAAGCATCTCAGGTTGTGAGGCAATGGACTCCGGCACTCCTAGGGGGGAAAGAGGGATTCCATGCAGGGGGATTTAACCTTAAAGCCATCCCCCAGCCTCTTGCCTGCACACAGATGCCTGTGTCCACAAACCTTGCTAAGGACTTAATGAGCTTCCAGACGGCTATTGTCTTGCCCAATGTGATTGAAACGAGCCAAGGAGTTCAAGGGTTAGGAGGGGAGGGACGCGCAGACAGGGCGACACTGGAGAGCCCGTCTGGGTGGAAATCAAAATAGAGGGGGCTCTTACAGCAGAACGAGCCACTGAGACCTCTGGTGTAATGGTAATTGATGCTGAAGAGCACCAGGGTGGCCCTGACATGCCATTCTTTAGTGTTTTCATTTCTAGGTGGGCCATGTGAGGAAGGAAGAAGCAGGGAAGGTGATGAAGAAGCAGCGGAGCTGGTGAAGAAGCGGCAAAGCTGAGGAGGAAGCAGAGAAGTTTAAGAAGCAGCAAATGAAACATAGAATTGTCAGGGCTGGAAGGGACCTCAAGGAGCATCCAGTTCCAACCCCCCTGCCATGGCCAGGGACACCTCACACTACAGCAGGTTGCTCACAGCCACATCCAGCCGGGCTGCAAACACCTCCAGGCATGAAGCTTCCACCACCTCCCTGGACGACCTGTGCCAGTCTCTCACCACCCTCCTGGAGAACAACTTCTTCCTAACATCTAATCTGAATCTCCCTATTTCTAGTTTTGCTCCATTCCCCCCAGTCCCTGACACCCTCAAAAGTCCCTCCCCAGCTTTCTTGTAGCCCCCTTCAGATATTGGAAGGCCACAAAAAGGTCTCCTCAGAGCCTTCTCTTCTCCAGAAGAAACAGAGAAGTTGACAAAAGATCTTATTGCTATCTACAACTACCTGAAGTGAGGTTGTAGCCAGGTGGGGAGCATCCTGATGTAGTGTAAGGTGTCCCTGCCAATGGCAGGGGAGTTGGAACAGGATGATCCTTGAGGTCCCTTCCAACCCTAGCAGTTCTATGATTCTATGATTAAAAAAAAGTAGAGGAGTTGATGAAAAAGTGGAGAAGCTGATGAAAAAGTGGAGAAGATAATGAAATGGAGAAGCTAATGAAGAAGTGGAGAAGTTGATGTGATCAGCTGTGCTTTTGCTGCCCAAGCCTCCCTGGACACAAAAGCAGCAAAGAGCTTTGCCTTGCTGGGGAAGTACAAAAGAAGAGGTTCTGCAGGGGAAGTACAAAAGAGGTTCTGCAGAGATTTTTGTTTGCAGAGCCAATTTTGATCCTGTGGATTTGTGTTTTCCCCCCTCTCAGCTTTTAGGGAGAGCTGCTTGGGCCTCTGGGGTAGAAGGTAGGTGATCCTGCTCTGGCAGGGGGGTTGGACTAGATGATCTTTCGAGGTCCTCTTCCAGCCCCTGACATTCTGTGTGATTCTGTGACAAGCAGCCTTATCGAGAGGCTGGGGCAAAGTCCACGTTGCTCAACACCTTTTGGGGCACTCCTTGGACCTTGCCTAACGTGTTTAGGAGGGGGAAGGCAAAGCAGGGGCTCATCATCTCCCCCTCCCCATTGCTGCTGCCGTGAAAGCTGGGCCAGCAAACTCAGCTTCTCTCTGGCTGGGGATTTGTTGGGGTTTTGGTTTTTTTTCCCATCTCAAGAGTGTCAAGAATGTTTTCCATGCAGGAGTGGAGAGCCTTCAAAACCCCTGAAACCCCCTTCAAGAGCAACAAAGATAAGGAAGGGCCTTGGAGCTGGCTGAAACGAGCAGCTGCATCTGCCTCACAATGCCCTGGCTGCCATTAGCTGTGACCGAGGAATGGCACCAGCAAAGTATGCTGGCAATGTTTAACAAACCATTCGTCTTTTACCTGCTCCTGCTCCTGCTCCACAAAAACCTTTGTCTGAGCCACGGGGCCTAGCCAGCCATGCTGCTGTCTGCATATCAGGGAGATTAATCTCCTGGGGAATCACTTTATTAATTTGAAAGCCCAACCTTTTATTATTCCCACTCCTCGGGTGGGGTGGCAGGAGGGTGAGGAGGCAGTTCTGGGGCTGCCTCTGTGGGGGAAAGCCAGGCTCTGTGTTTTGCCTGCTTGCCAGAATGACTCAGAGATTCAGAGATTCCTAGAAGGTGTTTGGGTTGGAAGAGACCTTGAAGATCACAGGATGCTGGAAAAGACCTCTGGAGATCTTCGAGTCCAACCCCCCTGCCAGAGTAGGACCAGAAAATCCAGCACAGGTCACACAGGAACACATCCAGATGGGGCTAGAAAGTGTCCAGAGAAAGAGACTCTACAACCTCTCTGGGCAGCCTGCTCCAGTACCCTGTGACCCTTACAGTGAAGAAGTTCTTTCTCATGTAGTTCAAACTCCCCTGCCGTGAGCAGGGACACCTTCCCCTAGCCCAGGTTGCTCAAGCTCTCACCCAGCCTGGCCTTGAACACCACTCAGGTAGGGGCATCCACAAGCTCCCTGGGCAACCTGTTCCAGTGTCTCACCACCCTCACTGGAAAGAATTCCTTTCTAATCTCCAGTCTAAATCTGCCTTCCTCAGGCTTCAATCCATTCCCTCTTGGCCTGTCACCACAAGCCCTTGCCAAAAATCCCTTTCTGGCTTTCACATAGGCTCCCTTCAGGTACTGAAAGGTCTTCCTGGAGCCTTCTCTTCTCCAGGCTGAACAGCCCCAACTCTCTCAACCTGTCTGCATAGGAGAGGTGCTCCAGTCCTCTGATCATCCAACAGACTCATGTCCCCCCCCACACTCAAACCCATCATGGCAAATCCTGACTCTACCCATGGATGCTCATGTTCTCATCAGCTTTCTCTTGGGAGGATGCACATCCCATGTCATCTCCTGCATCACCTCAGCATGACAGGAACATCTCTCTTATGCGGAAAGGCTGAGAGAGCTGGGGATGTTTAGATTGGAGAAGAGGAGGCTGAGGGGGGATCTTATTAATGCATGCAAATATTTAAGGGGCAGAGGGGGTGTAAAGAAGATAGGGCCAGAACTTCTCAGTGGACCCCAGTGATAGGAGAAGAGGTAGTGAACATAGGAAGTTCCATCTAAACATGAGAAGGAAATTCTTTACTTTCAGGGTGGCAGAGCACTGGAGCAGGCTGCCCAGAGAGGTGGTGGAGTCTCCATCTCTGGAGACTTTCAAGGCCTGCTTGGATGGGTTTCTATGTGATGTGCTTTAGGTGATCCTGCTCTGGCAGGGGGTGTTGGACTCAAAGATGTTCAGAGGTCCCTTCCAACCCACAGTATCACAGTATCACAGTATCGCCAAGGTTGGAAGAGACCTCGAGGATCATCGAGTCCAACCTGTCACCACAGATCCATGACTAGACCATGGCACCAAGTACCACGTCCAATCTCCTCTTGAACACCTTGAGGGATGGTGACTCCACCACCTCCCCAGGCAGCCCATTCCAATGACAAATGACTCTCTCAGTGAAGAACTTTATCCTCACTTCGAGCCTAAACTTCCCCTGGTGCAGCTTGAGACTGTGTCCCCTTGTTCTGGTGCTGGTTACCTGGGAGAAGAGACCAACCCCTTCCTGGCTGCAACCACCTTTCAGGTAGTTGTAGAGGGCAATGAGGTCACCCCTGAGCCTCCTCTTCTCCAGGCTAAACAATCCCAGCTCCCTCAGCCTCTCCTCATAGGGCTTGTGTTCAAGGCCTCTCACCAGCCTTGTTGCCCTTCTCTGGATACGTTCAAGTGTCTCAATGTCCTTCTTAAACTGAGGAGCCCAGAACTGGACACAGTACTCAAGGTGCGGCCTAACCAGTGCAGAGTACAGGGGCACAATGACCTCCCTGCTCCTGCTGGCCACGCTATTCCTAATGCAGGCCAGGATGCCATTGGCCTTCTTGGCCACCTGGGCACACTGCTGGCTCATGTTTAGGTGGCTGTCATTCAACATCCCCAGGTCCCTCTCCGTTTGGCAGCTCTCCAGCCACTCTGACCCCAGCCTGTAACTCTGCATGGGGTTGCCATGGGCAAAGTGCAGCACCCCTAACATTCTATGATTCTGTGACAGCTTGTGGCAGGGATGTGTTGTGGTCTATAAAAGGATATATTAATGTTCAATAAGCGGAGCGATTAATAAAAAAAATTATTAATAATTTTATTAATCACAAAAATCCCGCAAAAAGCACTAATCAAAACCTATTTACAGATTCGAGCGGTTCGGTTGTGGAACAGATACCTCACCAGCAGGAACAAGTAACAATTTAAACAATATGTACAAAAATCTAGAAACAACAAACGGCACTTTAAACTGTAAAGAAAAGCAACCTCGGCAATGGAGCCGGAGATCGTCCCCAACGAGGGGGGGGGGGGAACTCTAGAATTCCCTAAGGCAACAGACCTTCAATAGATGCTTATAAAATCAGATATTGTAATTACTCACTGATTCTGATACCTCGTGGCACACATTAAGATCTAGACAAATCAAAATGGCGTCGACCACATGGAAGCTGCAGGAACACCGTTTCACTTTCTGTTGGTGTCTGCAGCTTATTACTGAGGCAGGATTTGTTCCCAAAAGGTTTGTAGCTGAAAGCTTTGTAGAGAGGAGGTTTCTCGGCTGTAATGCTTTTGTAGCAGCGCTCGCTCCTTTCTCCAGTCAAACAAAACGACCCCGGGGACTCAGCTCCTCTGGTATTTCGCCTCTCAGCCCGGCAAGATGTGTGTCTGTCCTCTGGGCTTTACAACGCTGAAAATAGTGAGGGGTCCTTGCTGTCTTGTCTGGGTAAACTGAAACACAGTTCAGCTTCCAAGTGAAGCTTGTGGTTCCTTCCAGAGAGTGGACAATTGCAAGACAAGGCTCTGGCTCTTTGGGCTGATACTTATAGATTTCCCGAGGCAATAATGGCCAGTAGCAACACAGATCTAGGGCTAAAACCCTGGTATTGCAACCTATAGAAAGCCTTCTTTCCAAACGTGGCCAAAAGCACGCCCACCTGGCTCATTTTGGCTCTGAAACATGTTCAGACAAGCCTAAAGAACCAGATCTACTAACTTCTGCCTCATTGTCTGATTCAGAGTAATTTTGAGGCTTTTTTGTCCATTCAGGACAGGATGCTGCAGCAGGACCATCTCTGTCCATTGACAATGCCTATCCTGAGGCTGAGGTGGCTGCAGCAGGAGCATCTCTGAGCATCCCAATAGAATAGAATAGTATAGCATAGCATAGCATAGCATAGCATAGCATAGCATAGCATAGCATAGCATAGCATAGCATAGAATTAACCAGGTTAGAAAAGACCTTTGAGATCGAGTCCAACCTATCACCCAACACCATCTAAGCAACTAAACCATGGCACCAAGCACCCCATCCAGGCTCTTTCTAAACACCTCCAGTGATGGTGACTCCACCACCTTGCTGGGCAGCACATTCCAATGGCCAATCTCTCTTTCTGTGAAGAACTTCTTCCTAACATCCAGCCTAAACCCTGGTTCAGCTTGATGATAGGACTGGGGGGAATGGAACAAAACTAGAAATGGGTAGATTCAGATTGGATGTTAGGAAGATGTTCTTCCCCATAAGGGTGGTGAGACATTGGCACAGGTTGCCTGGGGAGGTGGTGGAAGCCTCATGCCTTGAGGTTTTTGCAGCCAGGCTGGATGTGGCTGTGAGCAACCTGCTGTAGTGTGAGGTGTCCCTGCCCATGGCAGGGGGGTTGGAACAGGATGGTCCTTGAAGTCCCTTTCAACCCTAACAATTCTATGCTTCTATGAAACCAGTCCTGCTGCATGGGAGAGTGGTGGGGAGCCAGGCAGGCAAAGGTGGCTGCTGGGAAGGTGGCCGTGGCGGGGGGCCAGGTCCTGAATTCCTGACTGAGTGCTGTGCACACAGACCTTATGTCACCTGCCTGTGTTTGTGCAGCATGGAGCCAGCCTGCCCAGCTGGGAGGGGGGATGGCCAGCACCCACCTCAGCCCCCCAACTGCAGCTCTTCCATGCCCACTAAGTCTCTAAACTATTTGATGTGCTGCTATAAGCCATTCAAAGAAGCTGCTGGTGTCTCCTGGTGCTTAGCAAAGTCCCTTTGAGAGACCTGCTCTCGGTGACTGCAGTTGTTGCAAGTGCTGCAGAAGGTCATTCATGACTCCGAGCACAGCCATCTCTCGTGGCATTGAGGTTCACCCAAGCACTGTGTGATTTCAAAATCTGGTTTGTTTGTGCTGCCCAGTTCTCACAACAGAGGGGTGGCAGGTCACAGGCTTCAGGTAGAGACACCCCAGCCTTAGAGAGTCACAGAATCATTTGGGTGGGAAGAGACCTTTAAGATCATCAAATCCAACCATTAACACAGCACTGCTAGGTCACCACAAACCCACAGAATCATAGAATTGTTAAGGTTGGAAGGGACTTCAAGGATCATCCACTTCCAACACCCCTGCCATGGCCAGGGACACCTCACACTACAGCAGGTTGCTCACAGCTATATCCAGCCTGGCCTTCAATACCTCCAGGCATGAGGATTCCACCACCTCCCTGGGCAACCTGTGCCAGTGTCTGACTACCCACATGGGGAAGAACTTCTTCCTAACATCCAATCTGAATCTACCCATTTCTAGTTTTGCTCCATCCCCCCCCAGTCCTATCACTCCCTGACACCCTCAAAAGTCCCTCCCCAGCTTTCCTTCAGATACTGGAAGGCCACAATTAGATCTCCTTGGAGGCTTCTTTTTACCAGACTCAATAGCCCCAACTCCCTCAGTCTGTCCTCATAGCAGAGGAGCTCCAGCTCCTTGATCATACTCGTGGCTCTTCTCTGGACACCTTCCAACACCTCCAGATCCTTCCTGTAATAGGGGCTCCAGAACTGGACCCATGTCCCTCAGCACCACATCTATGCAGCCTTTCGGTGCCTCCAGGAATGGTGATTCCACTACTCCCCTGGGCAGCCTGTTTGAGGGCTTGACAACCCTTTTAGGGAAGAAGTTGTTCCTCAAGCCCAACCTGAAGCCCCCGGCACAGCTTGAGGTAATTTCCTCTTGTCCTATTGCTTGTTCCTTGGGAGAAGATACCAAACCCCAGTCCTTTCTGGTAGTTGTAGAAATCAAGAAGGTCTCCCCTGAGCCTCCTTTTCTCCAGGCTGAACAACCCCAGCCTTCACACACCAGTTCTGCATCCTCATAAGCCTGTGAAGCATCCTTTCTGAATGAGGTATGCCATCCAAATATTGGTGCTGCTCCTGAAGACAACCAATACCTCCATGAAAGCAAGCCAAGTCCCTTTCATCCCAGACCCAGTGGTGTTGAGGTGCTTTCATAGTAACAGGAGAAGAGGAAACAGCCTCAAATTGCAGCAGGGGAGATTTAGATTGGACATTAGGAACAATTTCTTATCAAGCTGTGGAGCAGGCTGCCCAAGGCAGCAGTGGTGTCCCCATCTCTGAAGGGATTGAAAAGGCATGTAGATGTGGTTCTGAGGGACATGGTTTAGTGGTGGACTGACTTTGAATCATAGAACCAGAGAATTGTCAGGGCTGGAAGGGACCTCAAGCATCATCCAGTTCCAACTCAGAGCCCCATCCAGCCTGGCCTTAAAAAACTCCAGGGATGGGGCCTCTACCATCTCCCTGGGCAACCTGTGCCAGTCTCTCACCACCCTCATGGGGAAGAACTTCTTCCAAAGATCCAGTCTGAATCTATCCACTTCTAGTTTTGCTCCATACCCCGTATCATAGTATCATAGTATCATTCAGGGTTGGAAGGGACCACAAGGATCATCTAGTACCAACCCCCCTGCCATGGGCAGGGACACCCCACACTAGATCAGGCTGGCCAGAGCCTCGTCCAGCCTGGTCTTAAACACCTCCCTGGACGGGGCCTCGACCACCTCCCTGGACAACACATTCCAGGGTCTCACCACTCTCATGGTGAAGAACCTCCTCCTCACATCCAGCCTGAATCTCCCCACCTCCAGCTTCATTCCCTTCCCCCTAGTCCTATCACTACCTGACATCCTGAGAAGTCCTTCCCCAGCCTTCCTGTAGGCCCCCTTCAGATACTGGAAGGCCACAATTAGGTCACCTCGGAGCCTTCTCTTCTGCAGACTGAACAGCCCCAACTCCTTCAGTCTGCCCTCATAGGAGAGGTGCTCCAGCCCTCTGATCATCCTTGCGGCCCTTCTCTGGACACGTTCCAGCACCTCCACATCCCTCTTGTAATAGAGGCTCCAGAACTGGACACAGAACTCCAGGTGGGGTCTCACCAGGGCTGAGTAGAGGGGGAGGATCACCTCCCTTGACCTGCTAGCCACACTTCTCCTGATGCAGCCCAGGATCTGATTGGCTTCGAGGGCTGCAAGTGCATACTGAGAGCTCATGTTGAGCTTTTTGTCCACCAGCACCCCCAAGTCTCTCTCCTCAGGGCTGCTTTCCAGCCAGTCACTGCCCAGCCTGGATTTGTGCCTGGGATTGCCTCGACCCAGATGCAGGACCCTGCACTTGCTCTTATTGAACTTCATGAGGTTGGCTTGTGCCCACCTCTCCAGCCTGTCAAGGTCCCTCTGGATGGCCTCCCTTCCCTCCAGTGTGTCTGCTGCACCACACAGCTTGGTGTCATCAGCAAACTTGCTGAGGGTGCACTCAATGCCACTGTCCATGGCACCCACAAAGATGTTGAACAAGACAGGTCCCAGGACTGATCCCTGAGGGACTCCGCTTGTCACTGGCCTCCACTGGGACATGGACCCATTGACAGCCACTCTTTGGGTGCGGCCATCAAGCCAGGTCCTTATCCATCTAGTGGTCCACCCATCAAACCCATGTGTCACCAGTTTGGAGACCAGGATGTGGTGCGGGACAGTGTCGAAGGCTTTGCTCAGGTCCAGGTAAATGACATCAGTTGCTCGCCCCTCATCTATTAATTTTGTCACCTGCTCATAGAAGGCCACCAGGTTGGTCAGGCAGGATTTGCCCTTGGCAAAGCCATGCTGACTGTTCCAAATCACCTCTTCACTTTTCTTCTGAAGAAGAACTTCTAGTTTTGCTCCATACCCCGTAGTTCTATCACTAGCCAACACAGAATCATAGAATCATAGAATTGTTAGGGCTGGAAGGGACCTCAAGGATCAGCCAGTTCTAAACCCCCTGCCGTGGGCAGGGACACCTCACACTACAGCAGGTTGCTCACAGCCACATCCAGCCTGGTTTCTAAAAACCTCCAGGGATGAGGCTTCCACCACCAACCTGGGCAACCTGTGCCAGTCTCTCACCACCCTCATGGGGAAGAACTTCTTCCTAACATCCAATCTGAATCTACCCACTTCTAGTTTTGCTCCATCCCCCCCAGTCCTATCACTCCCTAAAGCCCTAAAAAGTTCCCCACCGGTGGACTGTCAGTGCTGGGTTAATAGTTGAACTTGATGGACTAAAAGGTCTTTTCTAATACTCATGATTCTGTGACTATATGGTGTGGGGATGAATGGGACCTGGGGGCCATGGGAGGTGGTTGAGAATCATCTCAGATTGCTGCAGGACAGAGAGGAGAGGCTGAGGGAGCTGGGGTTGTTTAGCCTGGAGAAGAAGAGGCTCAGGGGAGACCTTATTGCTGTCTACAACTACCTGAAGGGAGGTTGTAGCCAGGTGGGGGTTGGTCTCTTCTCCCAGGCAACCAGCACCAGAACAAGGGGATACAGTCTCAAGCTGTGCCAGGGGAGGTTTAGGCTCGAGGTGAGGAGAAAGTTCTTCACAGAGAGAGTTGTTTGCCATTAGAATGTGCTGCTCAGGGAGGTGGTGGAATCACTATCCCTGTAGGTGTTCAAGAGGGGATTGGATGTGGCACTTGGTGCCAATGTTTAGTGGTCATGAGGTCTTGGGTGACAGGTTGGACTTGATGATCTTTGAGGTCTTTTCCAACCTTATTGATTCTATGAAATCAGGAAACCAAATCCTGAAGCTCTTCAAGGACATACATGCACCTCAAGGATGGTTTACATATAATAAACTCTTGATTTTGTGTGAGAAAGAGGTGTCCTGGCACAATCTTCATCCCAGGAGCCTTTGCAAAGATCCCAGCCTGACTGTCGCTCTTCATTCAGATTCCTGCTCATCTTCATCTAGTTCTTGGAAGTGATCACAAGGACATAAGAAAGGTTCTTCTGGGTGAGGTTGCCCTGGGCTCATCCCACCTTAAAGATCATCCAGTTCCAACAGCCCTGCTATGGGCAAAGAGACCTTCCACTAGCCCAAGCTGGTCAAGGCATGATCCAGCCTGGCCTTGAACACCTCCAGGGAGGGGGCATCCATGACCTCTGTGGGCAACCTGTTCCAGTGTCTCTCCACCCTCCCTGTCAAGAATCTCTTTCTAATCTCCAGTCTAAATCTGCCCTCCTCAAGCTTCAATCCATTTCCTCTCCTTCTATTACAACCCAGAATGATAGAACCACAGAGTCGTTTGTGTTGGACAAGACCTCTAAGATCATTGAGTCCAACCATTGACCTCACACCACTACAGCAGTTAAACCATGTCCCAAAGAGCCATGGCCACACTGTCCTTGAACTCCTCCAAGGATGGCAACTGCACCATCTACCTGGGCAGCTTGTTCCAGTGCCTGATCCCTCTTGTACTGAAGAATTTTTCCCCAATATCCAACCCAAACCTAACATTCAACCCAAATCTAACTTCCAACCCAAACCTAATATCCAACCTAAACTTACTATTCAACCTAAATGTAATATCCAACCTAAACCTAATATCCAACCTAAACTTAATATCTAACCCAAACCTAATATCCAACCTAAACCTAACATCCAACCTAAACTTAATATCCAACCCAAACCTAATATGCAACCTAAACCTCCTCACACCTCTTCCCTTTGCAGCCCAAAATGTCAGGAAATAACCATGCTTATACCCGCTGAAGGATTGCACTGAAGCCTCCAGCTTCAGGAGTCAGGCTTTTCGTCCCTGCCTTGGTTCCTGGAGCTGAGATGGCTTTTCCATGCCTCCTGCCACCACCAGGCGTTCTGCCCAGCTCTTTGCGACGCCTTCCGCTCTCCTCCACCCTTGCAAGGAAATAGAGGGATTAATGATAATGATGCTAGGCTCGAGCCTGGAAAGAAGCACCTTGAAAGGCAGGGATTTTCACCCTCTGCAGCGGGAGAAGCAGCCCCTTCTCTGCCGCCCCAGCTACGTCCCAACATCAGGCAGGCAGGCAGCAGGCAGCAGGCAGGCGGAAACCCTGCCCACGCTGGCAAGGGACAGAGGCTTCCCTGTTTGGATTCGAGATGGGGGATTTCTGTGGCTGAAAGTGCTGTTGTTGCCCTTCCAGGAAGGCTTCCTTTTTGGCTGGCTGCACCCTCTGCAGAGGATGCAGGCAGCAAATGGACTGCAGTAGGCAAGAAGGGGAAATATTTAACCAAACAATTATGAATGAGCTCTGGCTGCTGACTCTGAGGGCAACTTCCTAGGGCCGCCTTCAAAATCTAAGTGATTTACCCTCCCAGACCAAATCACAGCCTCAGGAGTTCATTAAGAACCCTCCTTAGATTAGACCTTTGTGGCCAGAGAGGACCATAATTAATTAGTCTGCTGTGCTCATTAATCACTTGTGCAACTGGAAGGGCTCTGCTCTGCTTTCCAGTGTGGGGACGGCTGGGAGCAGGTCTGGTTGACTGGTTCCCATTTGTCTTCTCCCCAGCAGATTTAAAAAGCCTTTTAGCATCCTGGATTTTCTCACCAGGTGGCTGGTCCTCCACCACAGTCAACTCATTTCTCAGTGTTTCTCAGCAGCTTGGTGGAGAGCCCAGGTCCCTGGCTGCAAAACTCATTGGCTCCTTGTTCCAGCCTTGCCTTAACCTCCTGGTTCAACCCTGCAGGAGAGCCCAGCTCTACATCAGCAGCTGGAAGATGGAGCCAGCTCTGGAAGCCTACAGAAAGCCACAGAGATATCTTCTTGATCTCTGAGAGCTTTAACCCAGAGCAGAGCAAGCTGCAGCACCTCAAGGGCACTTTCATCTTTTGAGTAGGAGCAAGTGTAGTGGTCCAGAGGGTCGCTCCCCACCTGCACAGTGCTGGAGCTTTTGCACCACCCTTCTCTTGGGCAATGCTGGAGAGCCCCACCCTACAAAGAGGGCTCACCCATCTTCACCCACCTGGGATGCAGCAGTTGGTAACTGTGTGGTGGCTCCAAGGTGGGGAGATTTGACTGTGAGTAGTAGCAAGAGCGGGGTTCTGGTTTTGTTCCCTGTGGCAGGGCTGTCCTCCCTAGCCTGGGTGCTTCTCATGGTCTGGCTTTAAATCCCTCATGTTTATTTGGCTGCTTTGGAAGCAGTAAATAGGCACAAGTGACTCAAGGGACCAACCCTGACCTAGCTGTGTGTACAAGCTGGGGGTGAAGGAACTGTGGCTTTGAGTGTGTTAAACTCCTTCCTTGTTGCCAGTGAGCCCTTGGTGGTGACGTGAGCATGCAGGCATTTCTCAAGGGGAGAAGAACCCTCTGAAATGTGGCCTCATGAGTGTTTTCAGTGCCTCCAAGGAACCCAAGCTGGCTCTTAGCTTTGCAGGAGGGTTTTAAGTTGCATTCTTTTGCTATTGCTGCTCTGCTAGGCCCTTGTTGTGAAATAGCTGCCCCCACTTGGAGGTTTCCAAAGGCCAGGTGGAGACCAAAGCTCTTGATAGCCTTGGGGCTGCAATGTTTACTTGGGCTTTGGGAAATCTGGCTGTGCACCCTGGTGCTGCCCTGGACTTGCCCTGAACTCAGGACCTGTTCCCATGTGTCTGGCACAAGTCATGGCCTGGGGGCTCTCAGATCAGAGTTCCTCAGGCTGAAGTATCTGTGTGAGATGCTACAGGTTTGTGTGCAGGACACTACAGCTGTTGATGCTATAGTACAGGTGCCTAGAAAGGGCTGTTACATGCAATTCTCTGCCCTCTCCCAGCCTTTGGAGTCTGTAAGTGTGAGGATAAACACTCAGGGAAAAGATCACTGCATGCATCCTGTCCATCTAACATTCTTTAGTTATCTGTTATTGGCCAAGCATGAAATATTTGCTCCTTTGGTGTCGTAGGGTTGGGGGAAAGGCCAGGCCCCTTTTCCCCCCCTGTGAGTAGAGGGAAGAAAATTGAAAGGAAAAAAAACCGCACAGCCGGATTAGCAAAGGAGTGAGTGCTGTATATTTACAAAGCAGTTTAGGAAATGCAGGTTTATGTACAGAATTTACAGTATTTACAATATATACAGAAATATACAACAAGATCACACAGAAATGAGGGTT
Organism: Melanerpes aurifrons; assembly: GCA_011125475.1. Classification (NCBI taxonomy): domain Eukaryota; kingdom Metazoa; phylum Chordata; class Aves; order Piciformes; family Picidae; genus Melanerpes; species Melanerpes aurifrons. The sequence goes on along the minus strand of WWNC01000102.1, from coordinate 1,022,471 downwards.
CCCTCCTCTGCTGAGGGGGGTTCCCCACCCCTGCTCTCCCTTCTCTCCACCTTTCCCCAGAGAGGGTTAGAAAGAGAGGAAAAGAGAAACTGTTAATTAAAAAGCAGTTACGTGTTAGAATGTTAGAAGAGGCCTCATGCTTTATCTGCTTCAAGGTCAAGCCTGGCTGAGAGCCCAGAAAGCTGTGAGCTGCAAAGGGGGAAAAGCAAGACTGAGACTAGTCCCACTGGGAATCAAACTTAAGGCAGTGCTTCTGCCTTTCCACCAATGAAATTAGTTTAGATCCGTCTTTCATTTACAAACATTCGGCCATAGTATCCTTTTGTTAAAGGCACCGCCTCAAACGGTCACATTTGGTCTGACCAAACTGGGTCATGCTTATGCTCTTCCACATGTTCCTTCACCTAAGCCCACAAGTCCCACTCTAAGCCCAGTGGTACCTCCAATACCTCCATCATCTGTAGAATTAATGGTGCAGATTCAGAGAATGGTTTGGGTTGGAAAGGACCTTAAAGATCATCCAGTTCCAACTCCCCTGCCATGGGTAGGGAGACCTTCCACTAGCCCAGTTTGCTCAAGCTCTCATCCAGCTTGGCCTTAAACACCTCCAGGAAAGGAGCATCTACAACCTTTGTGGGTAACCTGTTCCAGTGTCCCACCACCCTGAGTGTCAAGAATTTCTTCCTAATCTCCATTCTAAATCTGCCTTCCTCAAGCTTCAATCCATTCCCTCTCATCCTATCACTACAAACCAATGTAAAAAGTCCCTCTCCAGCTTTCTTGTAGGCCCCTTTCAGGTAGTGGAAGTCTGCTCTAAAGTCTCCCCAAAGCCTTCCTTTCTCCAGGCTGAAATTACCACATGAAGTGCTTCATTCCATGAGGTACTGGTGACCTAAGCCAGTGATGGAGTGCTCTCTGAATGTTGGTGACCTTGGCAACTTCTCTGGATACAACTTGGTTCTATAAGAATTCTGTGCTATCAAGGCTCCCAGGCTCCTTCAATGCCTTTGAGAACTTTATCTCTATGAGTCACCATTAGCTGGCCTTTTGCAAATCTATGGCACTTAAGGGAGTTCCCTCCTTGATCTGGAGGGAGAGGAGAGGAGAGGAGAGGAGAGGAGAGGAGAGGAGAGGAGAGGAGAGAGAGGAGAGGAGAGGAGAGGAGAGGAGAGGAGAGGGAGGAGAGGGAGAGGAGAGGAGAGAGAGAGGAGAGGAGAGGAGAGGAGAGGAGAGGAGAGGAGAGGAGAGGAGGGAGAGGGAGAGGAGAGGAGAGGAGAGGGAGAGGAGAGGAGAGGAGAGGAGAGAGGGAGAGAGAGGAGAGGAGGGAGGGGAGGGGAGCTGGTGGCCCAGCCTCACATTCCTCTGATGCCTTTGGGGCATGCCAGGTTCACGAGGATCATGGTGGCAGGGCTCTCTGGGACGAAAACAGTTTGAGGAGAAACTTCTTGGCTGCTTTGCAGCTCATGAGTGCAGCTCCCGTGTCATCCTCTTCCTAGCAGAATGGTCTGCAAGCCTGGGCTGCCTTTACAGAACATCTGCTGTAGACATCCCAGGGTGAGCAGCATGGAAATTCATGGGGCAAATGGAGGAACCTACCCTATTTTCCTCATGTGCTCCATCCAGCCTCCACAGGCAGCCTTCTGAGACCAGAAAGGGATGCGAGTAGGAGAAAAACAAGCTCAGGAGTCATTTAATTGTTGTTAGACTTGGCCTTTGATACCTTTTCCACCTGCTGGAGGAAAACTTCACTTGCATGAAGTCCTTGAATGCACTTGAGTGTCTGAACCTGGGAATAACTGGAGAGGGAAGAGGACACTGACCTGTACTCTGAATGGTAGGGTTCAGCTGGGGGGTAAAAATGGAGGGACAAGAGTGTGTCCAGCAGATCGAGAGAGGTTCTCCTCCCCCTCTACTCTGCCCTGGTGAGACCTCACCTGGAATATTGTGTCCAGTTTTGGGCTCCCCAGTTCAGGAGGGACAGGGATCTGCTGAAGAAAGTCCAATGGAGAGCCACCAGGATGCTGAAGGGACTGGAGCTGAGGCTGAGAGATCTGGGGCTGGTTTGTCTGGAGAAGATTGAGAGGGGATTTAGTAAATGTTTATAAATATCTGAGGGCTGGGGGTCAAGAGGGAGGGGACAGGCTCTGCTCAGTTGCACCCTGGGATAGGTCAAGGGGCAATGGGTAGAAACTACAGCACAGGAGGTTCCACCTCAACATGAGGAGGAACTTCTTCACTGTGAGGGTCCCAGAGCACTGGAACAGGCTGCCCAGAGAGGTTGTGGAGTCTCCTTCTCTGTAGACTTTCCAGCCCCATCTGGATGAGTTCCTGTGTGACCTGTGCTGTATTCTATGCTCCTGCTCTGGCAGGGGGGGTTGGACTCGACCTCCAGAGGTCCCTTCCAACCCCTAACATCCTGTGAGCCTGTGACAAAGCACTGGGGAGCCCCTCAGTGTGGTTCTCCCTCTATCTCAAAGTGGTTTTGGCAGGCTCAGCTTGAAGGGTGGCTAAGCAAAGCAGGCTGTCAGGGTTTGATGGGGTCAAGGGAAAAGTTCAAGCACCTTGAAGTTTGACTGTGCTTCTTGTTTAAGCTGCCACAAATCAGCTTTATGGGGGCCTGGGGACCTACCTGTCCTTTAGGCTATGGAATGGGGGTTTCTGTTCAAAATGGGCACAAATAAATGCAGTTTATTTGCTAAGTCAGAGGAAAGCAGAGACGAACCATGAGTGCTCATGAAGGGAGACCGTTCCCTCTCCTCCTAAATCAGTGCCCTGGAAAGGTGCAGGTCCTAAACCCCCTCAACACTTGGGAGAAGCAGGTGCTGGGAAAAGAGAAATGCAAGGCAGAAATGTGGCCCTTGGTGACATGGAGTGGGGGGAGGAGAGGGAGGGGAGCGGAGCGAGGCAGTCGGCATTCTGCCTCAGCCATACATTATTCGCCAGGGGATTATTTGCTCAGTCCCCCAGCTCTCTCACAAACAAACTGACAGCTGTGAAGGAATACAAAGTGCTGGCTTCAGATGAGCAATATGGGGCATATGGGCTGGTTGGTGTCTCAATCACCCTGGGTTTTATCCCCAAAAGATGGATGGAGGTCTGAGACTGGAGGGGAGGATGCCGATGTAAAAGCAGAACTCTTCTGCATGGGTTTGGAGCGGTTGGGAGCCCGAGTCAGCTGGAGAAGGACTTACATATAGGTGCAGGGGTGTTTAGAAAAAGGGTTGGTTACAATCACCAGGGCTGCTGCACGCAAATCTCTGCCCTCTCTCAGCCTTTAGGGTCTCTGCCCACTGTCTCTAGGTACAGGCACAGGGAGCAGAGGGCAGGTGAAGGGAACTCCGTGGGCGGGCAGTGAAATGGGAAGGCGCGAGCCAGGCTGCTCATTAGTACCTGGCTAGGAGCTGCTGCTGCTGACCTGATGGCAAATATGAAATATCAAAGAGCTTGTCAGCACTCCTGAATGGGACAAAGAAAAGGCTCATTAATGATTAACTCTGCTAAAAGCTCTGGCTTTTTGATTCCCATGGCGCTGGGACTATCTGCCATGTGACATGCTTGGGCCATTTTTGAGCAGATTGGGGAAAGCTAGTGAGCAAACACAGGTGCTTTGGAGTCAGCAGTGCTGTCAGGGACAACCACAAACACCACCAGCTATGCCTGCCTAAATTAGCTCCTGTGTTTGCCTCTATTTTTCCCTTCCTGGAGATTTTACTTTCTAAGTCCGGTGTCTTTCACTCCTGCCTTTGACCATTCACATGCTGCATTAAAACAAAACAAAACAAAATAAAGTAAGAAAGAGAGAGAGAGTGGGGCAGAGAAAAATAGAGAAGAAAATAGGGGAGGGGGGGAACCTCCACCAAACCCACACAGAGAAGAAAAAGGGGAAAAGCACAGAGGAGAAAAAAAGGGAAAACACACAGAAAGGCTCTTTGAACCCACAAGGCTGTGTGGGGACGTGAAGGTGAAAGACCTTCAGAGTAAACTAATTAAAACTACTCCAGTCTTTAACTGCAAAACCAAAACTTGTTTCTTGTGCTCAAGTGGAATTATTTGGGTGATTCTCAGCAAACACCAAGTCCTGCAAACATATGTGGGGTTGCTATGGTTGTGGTTTCTAATGAGCCCAGAGCGGCGCATCGCTTGTTGCTGGGAGGGGGGTAAGGGGACCGAGGGTAGTTCTTGGTGGGGGTTTGCCGTGGGACTTCCACCTCAGGCTGTGTGACCTCGTTCAGAGTGAAGGTCCCTCTAGTGGCATTATTTGTTTTAATTTATTCCCTCCACAGCTCGAATCAGACAGACTTTCTTCTCCTGTTCAAATATTTATATATATACGTGTGTTATTGCACTCTGCTTGGGCTCCCTTGCAATCAACCCCAGGGCAATAAAGAACAGACTATCAGCATGCCATGATAAAGGTGCTTGGGGTAAACAGCAGAAAATGAAATAAAGTTATAAAAAAAGAAAAAAAAGAAAAGATAAAAACAGGGCCTGGGATGGTGTAAATGTCCACAAATAATCAGGGTATCAGCCTGTCTGATACTCCAGCAATTAACAGTGACAGGGGTATGGAATCGTACCCGAGCTGTGCTGTTGAACTGAAATGCTGCCCTCTCTCCAGGTCCTGGAAGGAGTTGGAGTATCCTGTTGTTCCAATGGAGGGATTGCAGCTGGTCTGGGGCTGGGTGATCCTGACAGATCCCAGATAGCAACAGGAGAAGGGCGCTGCCCTGGGCCACTGTGGACCTCTAAGGGCTTCAGCTTTGGGGGATGCCAAATGCAACAGGGCAAGAAGGATCTGGATGTGCTGGAATGTGCCCAGAGAAGGACCATGAGGATGAGCAGAGGGCTGGAGTTCCTCTCTTATAGAGACAGACTGAGAGAGTTGGGGTTGTTCAGTCTGGAGAAGAGAAGGCTCCAAGGTGACCTAATTGTGACCTTCCAGTATATGAAGGGGGATACAAGAAAGCTGGGGAGGGACTTATGATGGTGTTGGGTGGTGATAGGACTAGGGGGAAGGGAGCAAAACTGGAAGTGGGTAGATTCAGATTGGATGTTAGGAAGAAGTTCTTCCCCATGAGGGTGGTGAAAGACTGGCACAGGTTGCCCAGGGAGGTGATGGAAGCCTCATGCCTGGAGGTTTTTCAGGCCAGGCTGGATGTGGCTGTGAGCAACCTGCTGTAGTGTGAAGTGTCCCTGGCCATGGCAGAGGGGTTGGAACTAGATGCTCCTTGATGTCCCTTCCAGCCCTAACAATTCTATGATTCTATGATAGGGGTTGGTCATCCAGTGCCAGTGTTGTGTAGCTGGAACTCAGTTTTATTGCTGTGGCCAAAAGGTTGATTCCCCAAAATGAGATGATTCCCCCCCCCCCCCCCCAAAATAGGATGCCTCCCACAAAATGGTATGTTCCTCCCAAAATGGCATGGCTCTCCCAAAGGGAGAAGGATTCAAATCTGCAAGGTCCAAGAGTTTTCTCTGGGCTCATGTTGAGCCTTTACTGTTGTGGCTCAGCAGCAAAGCTGATCCCAGCAAGGCCCCATGTGCCAGCTCAGTTCTGGTAAGTGTCCACAGAATCATTAAATTATTTGGCTTGGATGAGACCTTTAAGAGTCATCAAATCCAACCATTGAACAGAGGCCATGGGACTAGTTGTGGCCCATGGCAAGCATGAGGTAACTTCATAGAATGTCCCACAGAATGGTTTTGCTTGGAAGGGATCTTTAAAGTCAGCTACTCAATGTCCCTACAGTGAGCAGAGACACAGAATCATAGAACTGTCAGGGTTGGAAGGGACCTCAAGGATCAACCAGTTCCAACCCTGCTGCCACAGGCAGGGACACCTCACACTACAGCAGGTTGCTCACAGCCACATCCAGCCTGGCTGCATAAACCTCCAGGCATGAAGTTTCCACCACCTCCCTGGGCAACCTGTGCCAGTGTCTCACCCCCCTCATGGGGAAGAACTTTATTTAGAATATATTTAGAATAAACCAAACCAGGTTGGAAGAGACCTTCAAGATCATCGTGTCCAACCCATCAACCAATCCAACCCACCCAAACAGCTAACCCATGGATCTTCCTAAGATCCAATCTGAATCTACCCTTTTCCAGTTTTGTTCCATTCCCCCCAGTCCTATCACTCCCTGACACCCTCAAAAGTCCCTCCCCAGCTTTCTTGGAGCCCACTTCAGATACTGGAAGGCCACAATAAGGTCTCCTGGGAGATTTCCCTTCTCCAGACTGAATAGCCCCAATTCCCCAATACCTGCAACTAGAGCAGGTTGCTCAGAGCCCCATCCAGCTCAACCTGGAATGTTTCCAGGGATGGGACACCTATCATCTCTCTGGGCAACTTGTGCAAGTGCCTCACCACCCTCACTATGAAAAATGGAATGGAATGGAATGGAATGGAATTAACCAGGTTGGAAAAGACCTTTGAGATCCTCAAGTCCAACCTATCACCCAACACCATCTAATCAACTAAAGTATGGCATCGAGCACCCCATCCAGTCTCTTCCTAAATACCTCCAGTGATGGTGACTCCACCACCTCCCTGGGCAGCACATTCCAGTGGCCAATCCAATCTTCCTTCTCTTTAGGCTAAATCTCCCCTGTTTTAGTTGAAAACCATCACCCCCTTGTCCTGTCACAGTAGGCCCTGCTGAAAAAAAACCCTTATCCCCATCTTTCTTCCAGACCCCCCTTTAAGCACTGAACTTGGTGGTGGTTGCATCCCTTGCATCAGAGCAACAGACTTAAGCAAAATGTGGGCTGAAACTGCCTGAACAAAATGTTCCTGTGGCTCAGCTTCTGGGTGGAATCATCAGGGGTCTCTGGCAGAGTGAACCCTAGTGTCCCTGTGTCCTGCCTTTGTGACAGTGTTGGAGGTCAAGCACCTGAGGGCACTGAGCAAGGTTCAGCCACACAGAGGTTTTTCTGCAGGAGTTTGGAACCAGCGTCCAGATTCTGCAGCAAGGACAAGGACTGCAGATGCAGACTGATTGGTTCACTTTGGGGGGAAATTAAAATCTGTGTATTTAGCAAGATTATGCTTGAACTGGTCCCAATCCATTCTGCCAAGTTGAGCTGCAGCCAACTTCTCTCCCCTGCGAGGGTGGATAAATAACATTAAACAGGGGAAGATGAAGGCGATTGATGCCCTTGCATTAGCAGCAGCTAACATCATGAGCTCGAGAAGGGAAGGACAAAATTGTGGAGCTTTGGATGCAAATCATCCAAATGAGATAGATTAAGCCCCAATGGTCAAGGGACAACAGCATCCAGTGATTCTGGGAGGAGCAGGAAGCTGCTGGGGTTGTGTCTGCTGAAGGAGGTAGAAATGGTAGTGTAGAGATGGGGAAAACTCTGAGCTACATGCATCTGGAGACACCCCAGATCTTGGGGTGCAGGGACTGGGAGTGTGTCCTACCCCTGGGCATGGGAAACCCTAGGGAGACCACAGTCTGATTGTGGAATCATAGAATAGTAGGAGTTGGCAGGGACCTCTGGAGATCATTGAGTCCAATCCCCTTCCAAAGCAGGTCACACAGGAACACATCCAGAAGGGTCTAGAATCATAGAATTGTTAGGGTTGGAAGGGACCTCAAGGATCATCCAGTTCCAACACCCCTGCCATGGCCAGGGACACCTCACACTACAGCAGGTTGCTCAGCCACATCCAGCCTGGCCTTCAATACCTCCAGGCATGAGGCTTCCACCACCTCCCTGGGCAACCTGTGCCAGTGTCTCACCACCCTCCTGGGGAAGAATTTCTTCCTAACATCCAATCTGAATCTCCCCATTTCTAGTTTTGCTCCATTCCCCCCCAGTCCTATCACTCCCTGACACCCTCAGAAGTCCCTCCCCAACTTTCTTGTATCCCCCTTCATATACTGGAAGGCCACAATTAGGTCTCCTGAGAGCCTTCTCCTCTCCAGTCTGAACAGTCCCAACTCCCTCAGTCTGTCTCCAAAGGAGTGGAGCTCCAGCCCACTGCTCATTCTCTGGACACATTCCAGCACCTCCAGATCCTTCCTGTAATAGGGGCTCCAGACCTGGACACAGTGCTCCAGGTGGGGTCTCACCAGAGCTGAGTAGAGTCTCCAGAGGCAGAGAGTCCACAGTCACTCTGCTCCAGTGCTCTGTCACCCCCATAATAAAGAATTTTTTCCTCATGTTGAGGCGATACTTCCTGTGTTCCAGCCTGTGCCCATTGTTCCTTGTCCTATTACTGGGCAACACCAAAAAGAGCCTGGCACCTCCATCTTGATACCCACCCCCCAGGTATTTATGGACATTGATAAGGTCCCATCTCAGCCTTCATTTCTCAAGACTAAATAGTCCCAGTTCTCTCAGTCCTTCTTCACAGGAGAGATGTTCAAGTCCCTTAATCATCCTTGTAGTTCTCCATTGGGCCTTCTTCCAGTAGATCCTCGTCTCTGATGCCATTTGTGATGGGGTCTTCTGCCAACAGCTTTCCCCTGAGAGCCTTCCAACCTGGAAGTTGAGCTTGGGCTGGTTGAAGGAGAAGCTCAAAACCAATTATTTTCTCAGACCAAATCTGTTGGTACCAGAACTTCATTGTCCAGACAAAATGTAAAAGAATCTACAAGATTCTTCTGTACTCAGTACTGGTTAGGCCACACCTTGAGTCCTGTGTCCAGTTCTGGGCCCCTCAGTTTAGGAAAGATTTTGAGATGCTGGAAGGTGTCCAGAGAAAGGCAAGAAAGCTGGGGAGGGGTCTGGAGCACAGCCCTGTGAGGAGAGGCTGAGGGAGCTGGGGTTGCTTAGCCTGGAGAAGAGGAAGCTCAGGGGAGACCTTCTTGCTCTCTACAACTCCCTGAAGGGAGGTCGTAGCCAGGTGGGGGTTGGTCTCTTCACTCAGGCAAGCAGCACCAGAACAAGAGGACACAGTCTCAAGCTGTGCCAGGGGAGGTTTAGGCTGGAGGTGAGGGGAAAGTTCTTCCCAGAAAGAGAGATTTTCCATTGGAATGTGCTGCTCAGGGAGGTGGTGGAGTCACCATCCCTGGAGGTGTTTAAGAGGAGCCTGGATGAGGCACTCGGTGCCATGGTTTAATTGATTAGATGGTGTCGGGTGATAGGTTGGACTCAATGATCTCAAAGGTGTTTTCCAACCTGGTTAATTCTGTGTTCTGTAAGAATAGTTTACCATAGTTCCTGCCTTTGGGGTTCTTTGTGTAGTTTTTTGAAGAGAGAAATACTCCTGAGTTTGCTGAAGTTTGTTTCTAACAGGGCTGTGAAGGTTTTCTTGGGGGTTGGGCTAGATGTCTTTTGATTGTCCCTTCCAACCCATCCCATTTTATGAGTTTCTGTCGCATCACCCAAGCATTTCCTTTTATCCAAAATGTGATCCACTTGCTTTCAGTTTATAGAAAGGGAAACTGTCTCCAGTTCTGGTGCCCCCAGCATGAGAGGGACATGAAACTGCTGGAGTGGGTCCAGAGGAGAGGCACAAAGATGATCAGAGGGCTGGAGAACCTCCCCTGTGGGGACAGGTTGAGAGACTTGGGGCTGTTCAGCCTGGAGAAGAGAATGTTCATGAGAGAGATCTCCTAGTAGCCTTCCTGTATCTGAAGGGGGCCTATAAGAAAGCTGGGGAGGGACTTCTGACAAGGGCTTGCAGTGATAGGATGAGAGGGAATGGACTGAAGCTCTAGGAGGGCAGATTCAGGCAGGGGATGAGGAAGAAATTCTTTCCAGTGAGGGTGGTGAGACACTGGAAGAGGTTGCCCAGAGAGGCTGTGGATGCCCCCTCCCTTCAAGGCCAGGCTGGATGCAGCCTTGAGCAAGCTGATCTAGTGGGAAGGTGTGACCGTTTGAGGCTGTGCCTTTAAGAAAGGGACAGTGCTGGGACACTCTGGCCAAATGTTTTGGTGAAGACAATGAAAATATTGATATTCTAAACGAATTTCATCGGTAGATTGGTAGAATGCAGTTTTAAGTTTTAGCACAGCTGGAATTTTTTCTCAGTTTGCTCCTTTCCTTCTCCCTTCCAGCTTGCCTGCTTCTGGGTTCCTTGCCAGAGCGACCTTGAACAGATAAGCAACTAATTCGCATGAGGCCTACTAAGATTCTGCTTTCTTAATAACTGCCTTTTTCTCTCTTTTTAAACCTCTTTGGGAAAAAAGGAGGTAGGGAGAGAGAAGGGGATACGGGGGGGGGAACCCTCCTCTGTCCGGAGGAGGGAATTTCGTTCCTGTATTCTTGTTTTTTTTTACTTTGCTGTATATTTCTGTATATATATTATAAATACTGTATTTTGTGTACATATCTTGCATTTTTCACATTGCTTGTAAAATATAGCATTCCTTCCGCTTCTCCGGCTGAGTTAGCTGTGTTTTTTTTTTCCCTTTGTGAGGGAGAGAAAGCTAGGCCTTCTCTCTCAACCCACCACATTTCTTTTTGGCCATCCCAATGTGCAGCACGAAAATAGCTTGATTTATTGCTTGCTTGACTCGGAGAAACAAACATGAAGGTGTTTTGGACATTGGAGCGTCTGTTCTTCTCAGTTTTTGGGGTTCTGACCTACAAATCTTGTTTAGGTTTAATTCTCGATCAAATAGGTAAGTATCTAATCCAGAAAATTCATTTATGGTTCAAGTATAAGATCCAGGTTCTGTATGATCACTGTCTGGGATTCTTCTGGCCTACCAGATACAGGAATGTGACCTCTAGCACTCTCCTGACTGCGATAAGGGAGTTTAAGATTCCAGTAGGTGAAAGAGTAATTTTAAGTGATGTCTGGGATCCAAAGGTGATTTATTTGATGTGTGTAATCCTGCTATCGATAATAATTAATGTGTATCTGTTGTATTCCTTGTGTCAGGAGAGAAAAGTATCTAAGGCCTGTTTCATTATTAAGCATAGATCAAAGAAGAGGCGGCATACTTCTGGGTCAGCCCCAGAGAAGTCCAGTGATGAGGAGAATGGAGAATCTGTGTCAGTTAAAGATAAAGCTAAAAAGTCTATTGGAAAGGCTGCCTTGAATGGTTCTGTTGCTGATTCTGGCAAGCAGCCAGGGGCGGCAGCAGCTTCCAACATGGTGGCTCCCCCATCTTTGGCAGCAGCCATTAACAAGGCAAAGTCATTTCCGCCCACCTTCTCAGCAGGACCGGAAGCCCCCTCCACAGCACCTGATTTGTCTCAAAATCTGTCAGCTTCTGTTAAGGCAGCTGTAAATTCAAACACAGCTCCAATTAAGCAAGTAGCAGTTTTAAAGACCAGAAGTGGAAAGACCAAAGCTGATCCAGGAGCTAATGGGGGAGAAGATCAGGAAACTGATCCTGGTGAGGGAACTTCTGCCAGAAAAGATCCTGCTGAGGAGGAAGAGAAGGTTTGTTTTAAAGATATAGCTGAGTTAGTGAGATCAAAACAGCATAGAGATGCAGCTAGGACAGCAGCTAGCAGTGGTGGTTTTCAGCTTAAAGAGATCCTTAGGAGAGTGACAGCAGGATTATGGGGACCACAAGTAGAGGAAGATGTGATAGATGGGCAAGCAGATGACCTTCAGGGATGTTCTTCACCTCGTGAAGAGGTTCGTAACATGCGTAAGGATTACATCAGTGCAGATAAGGAGCCAGTTCTAACTTGGCTTGGTAGATGTTACGATACAAGTGCCCCAGCTCTAATAGTTGGAGACAAGTCAGCAGCTCAGTTAGGAACTCTTTCAAAGGATGGTGGACTAGATAGACATCTAGGCAGGGTTCTCGGTAAGGTTAATCTGTGGATATGCCTTTTATTTGCAGTTTTCCTGAGATAGCCTTCCCGAGATAATCTTCCATGGAATCCTAAGCCCTGCACTACCATAGATGAGGGAATTAAGCGCCTGAGAGAATTTGCTGTTAGAGAGATACTCTATGGTGAACATGAAATTCTGATTCCTGATGACATTCCTGTAGGAACTTGTCTTGCTAAAAAGCTCATCAAACTTGCTCCTTCTAATTATGCAAACATTCTGGCAAGCAGAATTGTGTCAAGAAATTATGGTGGAGCTTCTCGCACGGTTGGCCAATTCACTGATCAAATGAGACATTTGGAAGACAGCATGACACATGTTTCTTTGGTTTCAGCCATTGAAACTCTGTCTGGAAAAATTGAGAACTGCATGAAAGAGCTGAAGGATGAGTTTAAAAATACCATATCCCAATTGGCACAAAAAGATAATTCTAATTCTTCCTCCAGGTAGATACAAGTTTCTTCTGTGAGGAACAGATGTCCTCCAAGGAGGTCATTCCAAAAAAGACCAAACCAAAACAGACCACCAAGGCAGTCACGTAGGATTATTTGGATAACTCTGCGTGATCAGTTTGGTGAGAACATGAACAGGTGGGATGGTCAACCAACTTCTAATCTTTTCAGGAGACTAAGGGAACTGCAAAGTGGCAGAACCCGAGGTACCAATACCAGAAGGGTAGCTGTTACTTCCACAGTTCCCCAGAACAACTATAATATCTCCAACAGTGGCCCCAGTTCTAACACTGTACACTGTGCTCAATGCACATGTGGGCATGTTCCCCATAACTAGGGGTGCCCTGCCTCCCGCCAGGGGGAGGAGAGGGATAACAGAGATAATAGAATCTATTGGGATGTGTACATCCAGTGGCCTGGCACTTCACAATTTCGGAAGTACAGGGCCTTGGTTGACACAGGAGCTCAGTGCACCATAATACCATCAAATTATCAGGGATCGGTGTCTATAATTATTCTGGGAGTCACTGGTGGATCTCAAGAGTTAAGTAAGGTGGAGGTTAATATAAGTCTAACTGGTAAACAATGGAGGAAGCTGTTGCAGGGTTGGAAGGGTAAGGCCAAAAAAAAGCCTCCTCCCTCCCCCCTGTAAAGTAAACGGAAAGAAAGTTGAAAAGGGAAGGGAAAAAAAACCTCACAGCTGAATTAGCAAAGCAATGGGTGCTGTATATTTACAAAGCAGGGAAACGCAGGGGAATTTACAGAATTTACAATATTTACAATATATACAAAGATATACAATAAAGTAGCACAGAAATGAGAGTTCCCCCCTCTGCTGAGGGGGTTCCCCACCACTGCTCCCCCCTCTCTCCCCCTTTCCCCAGAGCAGGTTAGAAAGAGAGAGAAAGAAAAAAAAAGTTAGAAGCAGTTATGTGTTAATTGGAAAGCAGTTAATACAGGCCTTGCAGTTTATCAGTTTCAAGGTCAAGACTTGGCTAAAAGCCCAGAACAGAGAGCTTCTGCCCAAAGGAGGAGTGGAAGAAAGACTGATAGAAAAGTGCCGGAATGCCCAGGATACCCTGCTGCACTCCCAGTTCAGAAGGTGCTTCCTCCCAATCTACCAATGAAATTAGTTTAGATCCCTCTTTTCGTTTATCAACATCCGACTACCATATTCCCTTTCTTAAGGGGACAGCCTGAAATGGTCACAGTCCACCCCTTCTAAACAATTTCATTGGCTGTTCATACTGTCCATCCAATACAGAATGATATTTACAATTCGTGAGTAAAGTTCATAGTCCATTCCGGCTATGCTCAGATGTAAATGATTCAAAAGTCCAAGAAAATCAGAAAATGAGAAAAATGGTAAACAGTTCATTTCTTCCCCGACGAAGCGAAGAAAAGGGAAACAGGGATTCTCAGGGTCTCTTAGTTGACTCAGGGCTCTCAGGGATCTCAGGGTTTGTGCACCGTAGATTTCTACGTTGATTCTTCCTTTGGATGCGATGTAGCTATACAACAGTTTGAAATTAACCTCTTTCAGCTAAAGTTAAATTTCTTTGTGGAATACACTGAATTTCACCATTCTCTTGCATTACCCAATAAGTGTGACCTGGACCTTCAGCTGAAACCACCCCTCGGACAGGTTTAGCCTCTCCTGAGGGAGAAAATACCCAAACAGTTTTACCTAACAGGTTCTTTTCTCTAACAACAGGAACTCTATCACCTTCTACTTTCTGTAGCAAATCTGAATGTGCAGGTCCAGCTCGGTTCACTGAACCTCTACTATTTACCAGCCAGGTTGCTTGTGCTAAATGTTTTTCCCAGTTTTTCAAAGATCCACCCCCCATGGCTTTAAGAGTGGTCTTCAACAAACCGTTGTAGCGTTCAATCTTCCCCGAAGCTGGTGCATAGTAGGGAATGTGGAATATCCACTCAATACCGTGCTCTTTTGCCCAGTTCTTTACAAGGTTGTTCTTGAAATGAGTTCCGTTGTCTGACTCAATCCTCTCTGGAGTTCCGTGTCTCCACAGGATCTGTCTCTCCAGACCGAGAATGGTGTTGCTGGCAGTTGCATGTGGAACTGGATAAGTTTCCAACCATCCAGTGTTTGCCTCTACCATAGTAAGCACGTATTGCTTGCCAGAACGAGAACATGGTAGAGTGATGTAGTCAATCTGCCAAGTTTCACCATACTTGTATTTGGGCCATCTGTCACCATACCACAAGGGCTTAAGTCGTTTTGCCTGCTTAATAGCAGCACAAATGTCACAGTCATGGATGACTCGTGCGATAGCATCCATGGAAATGTCTATGGATCTGTCACGAGCCCATTGGTATGTTGCATCTCTGCCTTGATGTCCTGACGAATCGTGAGCCCACCGAGCTAAGAATATCTCACCTCGGTGTTTCCAGTCGAGATCAGGATTAGAGTCCATGTCTACTTGAGAAACTCTTGCAGCTAGATCTGCCTGATGGTTGTGTTGCTGTTCCTCAGTAGCTTTGCTCTTAGGAATGTGAGCATCGATGTGTCTCACCTTCACTGGAATTCTCTCGACTCGATCAGCAATGTCCTGCCACAGGTTGGCTGCCCAAATGGGTTTTCCTTTCCTCTGCCAACCACTCTTCTTCCAGTTCTTTAGCCAACTCCATAGAGCATTGGCTACCATCCATGAGTCGGTGTAGAGATAAAGCTTTGGCCGTCTCTCACGTTCAGCTACGTTGAGAGCTAGCTGGACAGCTTTTACCTCTGCGAACTGATTGGATTCTCCTTCTCCATCCTTTGCCTCTGCAACTTGGCGTGTTGGACTCCACACTGCAGACTTCCACCTTTGCTTGTTTCCAACAAGACGACAGGAACCGTCTGTGAACAAAGCAATTTTGTTTCATCATCAGAAAGGTCATTGTAAGGTGGAGCTTCCTCAGCACGAGTTACTTTCTCCTCTGGAGGGTCAGCACAGTTGATACCTTCAGGCCAACTTGAGATCACCTCCACTAGACCAGGTCTTTCAAGATTTCCCATTCGAGCTCTTTCTGTTATGAGAGCCATCCACTTAGACCAGGTTGAGTCTGTGGCATGATGTGGTGTGGAGCCTTTGCCTTTGAACATCCAATTCAAAACTGGTAATCTGGGAGCTAAGAGAAGTTGTGATTCAGTTCCAATTACTTCAGAAACTTCTTTTACTCCTTCATAGGCAGCTAGAATTTCTTTCTCTGTTGGAGTATAATTTGCCTCTGAACCTCTGTAACCTCGACTCCAGAAACCAAGAGGTCATCCACGTGTCTCACCTGGAGCTTTTTGCTGTGGCAATGCCAGCGACGAGCAGTGTGAGCAATCTGGCAGTGCAGGCCTAGAGCCTGACATGGGGGTAGGCCATGCTCAGCATAAATGCAGAGTTAGCTAGCAGTGGAGCAAAACAGTGCTGTGCCTGCAGCATGTAACTAAAACAGGGCACTGGTAGCTATAAACATGGACAGTTATCTTGGGACAACAGGACATGCACCTGCATCAACAACCTCGTTGTGTCATTAGTAGTTGGACCAATAATCTGTAATAGTGCAATGTGTGGTCACTCCTAGGGAACCAATGGAGCTATGCCAACAGGGCACTCCGAGTTTATATAAGTCGTAGCAGTTGCCTTACTACGCACTTCTGCCTTTCCTGTCTCCTGTTTCTTCTACACTTTACCGTGCTATACTTGCACTACAGGCCTGCTCCATAGGCCTGCAACACTGGAACAATAAAGGAACAATACTCGATCACATTGGTCAGCCGTATTGATTCCCAATCTCTGTAGACCTACATTTTGCCACAAGCGCCAGGTTGGACCATTGTCACTTGCAGCCATGTACAAAATGTTCTTAATGTCTGGACCATCTCGGACAGGTCCCAGACCCATTGCTTGAACTATCTCTTGTTTTATCTGCTCAAAGGCTGCTTGTTGTTCAGGTCCCCAGTGGAAATGGTTTCTCTTTCGAGTCACATCATACAGAGGTTTCAGAATCTGACTGTATCCAGGAATGTGCAGTCTCCAAAATCCCACTATCCCCAAGAAACGTAGGGTCTCTTGCTTGTTTGTGCAATTTGCCATCGTTGAAACTTGTGACCGTTTGAGGCAGTCCCTTTAAGAAAGGGAATATTGTGGTCGGATGTTTGTAAATGAAAGACGGATCTAAACTAATTTCATTGGTAGATTAGGGGGAAGCACCTTTTGAACTGGGAGTACAGCAGAGTATCCTGGGCATTCCTGCACTTTTCTGGTCAGTCTGTCTTCCCTCTCCTACGGTGCCTTGCAGCTTGCAGCTTCTGGGCTTTCGGCCAGGTTTGGCCTTGAAACTGATAAACTGCAAGGCCTGTATTAACCGATTTCCAATTAACACATAACTGCTTTTAATTTTTTTCAATTTTCTCTCTTGCTAACCCTCTCTCTCCATTGTTTACCAGTTAGACTTATATTAACCTCCACCTTACTTAACTCTTGAGATCCACCAGTGACTCCCAGAATAGTTATAGACACCGATCCCTGATAATTTGATGGCATTATGGTGCACTGAGCTCCTGTGTCAACCAAGGCCCTGTACTTCTGAAATTGTGAAGTGCCAGGCCACTGGATGTACACATCCCAATAGATTCTATTATCTCTGTTATCCCTCTCCTCCCCCTGGCGGGAGGCAGGGCACCCCTAGTTATGGGGAACATGCCCACATGTGCATTGCGCACAGTGTGCAGTGTTATAACCTTGTATGTTACAACTGGAGCCACTGTTGGAGCTGCTAGAGTTGTTCTGGGGAACTGTGGAAGTAACAGCTACCCTTCTGGTATTGCTACCTCGGGTTCTGCCACTTTGCAATTCCCTCAGTCTCCTGAAAAGATTAGAAGTTGGTTGGCCATCCCAGCGGTTCATTTTCTCACCAAACTGATCACGCAGAGTTATCCAAATAGTTCTACGTGATTGCCTTGGCGGTCTGTTTTGATTTGATCTGTTTTGGAATGACCTCCTTGGAGGACGTGTATTCCTCACAGATGAAACTTGTATCCACCTGGAGGAAGAATTGAAATTATCCCTTTGTGCCAATTGGGATATGGAATTTTTAAATTCATCCTTTAACTCTCTTATGCAATTCTGTATATCACCAGACATAGTTTTAATGGCCGAAAGCAAAGAAACATGTATCATGCTATCCTCCAATTGTCTCATTTGATCAGTGAATTGGCCAACCGTGCGAGAAGCTCCACCATAATTTCTTGACACAATTCTGTTTGCCAGAATGTTTGCATAATTGGAAGGAGCAAGTTTGATGATCTTTTTAGCAAGACCAATACCCACAGGAATGTCATCAGGATTCAGAGTTTCATGTTCACCATAGAGTATCTCCCGAACAGCAAATTCTCTCAAGTGCTTAATTCCCTCATCTATGGCAGTCCAGGGTTTAGGATTCCATGGGAGATCATCTTGGGAAGGGTATCTCAGGGCAACCGCCATTAAAAGGCATATCCACAGATTAACCTTACCGAGAGCCCTGCCTAGATGTCTATCTATTCCATTATCCCTCGAGAGAGTTCCTAACTGAGCTGCTGACTTGTCTCCAACTGTTAGAGCTGGAGCACCTGTATCATAACACCTACTAAGCCAAGCTAGAACTGGCTCCTTATCTGCCCTGGTGTAATCTTTACGGACATTTCTCAATTCCTCACGTGGCGAGGAACATTCTAAAATATCATCTTCTTCCTCTTCTCCCTGAACTTTTTGTCCTAATAATCTTCCTGTCATTTTCTCAAGGATCTCTTTAAGCTGAGAACCACCTTTGCCAGCTCCTTTCCTAGCTTCATCTCTATCCTGCTTTGATCTCACTAGGTTAGCTCGATCTTAAAACAAATCTTCTCTTCCTCCTCAGCAGGATTTCTTAGTGTAGAGGGCCCCTCACCAGGATCAGTCTCCAGCTCTTCTTCTCCATCTTTGGCCTTTCCACCTCTAGTCTTTAAAACAGCCACCTTAACTGGAACTGTGTTTGAATTTACAGCCACCTTAATGGAAGCTGACAGGTCCTGAGATAAATCAGCTGCTGGGGCAGTGACTTCCGGTCCCACCGAGGGAGTGGGTGGAAGTGACGTTGCTCCGTTAATGGCCGACGGAGAAGAAGAAGGAGGAGAAGGAGTAGGAGAAGGAGTACGCGCCATGTTGGTAGCAGCCTCCGCCCTTGGCAGCTTGCCAGAATCAGCAGCAAAGTCATTTAGAGCAACCTTTCCAATTAACTTCTTAGCTCTCTTTTTAACTGACAGAGATTCTCCTCCTTCCTCATCACTAGATGACTGTGGGACTGATCCAGAGCCACGGCGTTTTCTTCTTGGTCTACTTTTAATAACAAAATAAGCTCTGGACAGCTTTCTCTCTCGCCGGAAAGAAAACAGTAAATATGCAATCACCATCACCAGCAGCAGATTTATAGACACCAAATAAATCACCTTTGGATCCCAGCCATCACCTAAAGTTACTGTCTCCACAGGCGGAATCTTGAAACTCTTTATCTCAATTGGGAGAGTGGTGGAGGTAACATTTCTGTATCTCGCTGGCCATAATAAATCAATACATTTTCCATACCATAGTCTAACTCTATACATAACCCACAAATAAACTGTCTGCACCAAATATTTACCCAGGTAATCCAAAATCAAACCCAAACAATATCTGTAAAACAGAACCCCAAAAATTGAAAAGAATAATCGCTCTACAAACCACAACACCTTCATGTTTGCTAATTCAGCTAGAAAACACTAAATCAATCAAGTAATAAATTAAACTAATTATCTGCCGCACGTTGGGCAAGGTAAGGAAAAAAAAAAATGTTGTAGGGTTGGAAGGGTAAGGCCAAAAAAAAGCCTCCTCCCTCCCCCCTGTAAAGTAAACGGAAAGAAAGTTGAAAAGGGAAGGGAAAAAAACCTCACAGCTGAATTAGCAAAGCAATGGGTGCTGTATATTTACAAAGCAGGGAAACGCAGGGGAATTTACAGAATTTACAATATTTACAATATATACAAAGATATACAATAAAGTAGCACAGAAATGAGAGTTCCCCCCTCTGCTGAGGGGGTTCCCTACCTATGCTCCCCCCTCTCTCCCCCTTTCCCCAGAGAAGGTTAGAAAGAGAGAGAAAGAAAAAAAAAGTTAGAAGCAGTTATGTGTTAATTGGAAAGCAGTTAATACAGGCCTTGCAGTTTATCAGTTTCAAGGTCAAGCTTTGGCTGAAAGCCCAGAACAGAGAGCTGCTGCCCAAAGGAGGAGTGGAAGAAAGGAATCTACGGTGCATGAACCCTGAGCACCCTGAGAGCCCTGAGTCAACTAAGAGACCCTGAGAACCCCTGTTTCCCTTTTCTTCGCTTCATCTGCGAAGAGACAAACTGTTTTCCATTTTTCTCATTTCCTGATTTTCTTGGACTTTTGAATCATCTACATCTGGGGATAGCTGGAACGGACTATGGACTTTACTTACGAGCTGTAAATATTGTTTTGAATTGAATGGACAGTATGAACAGCTGATGAAATTGTTTAGAAGGGGTGGACTGTGACTGGTTCTGCTCAGTCCTGCCAAACAGATAGACATTGGTCACCATCCCCACTGGGCCTTCATTTAGGAGGTTAATAGGATTACCCAGCAGTTAAATGGTGTGTGCCTGGTTAAATGCAGTGCTGGATGAGGCCCCAAAAGACAGGGAAAATGCCCCTCTGCACTGGTGACAGCTTGATGCTGGACTGGGGGACCTGGGGCTTAACTTGGGATCACCTTGGGAAAGGTGTCCCGGCTGATTGCAGGGGGGGTGGCTGCACAAGATGACCTTCCAAGGTCCTTTCCAACCTGATGCAATCTGTGAATCTATGGTTTTTCCCCCCCTCCTTTCTAAACTACCCTCCTTGCCTTGTTCCTAAGAGACTTTGCCCTTCACCAAAGATTGTTCTTCCCATGGAGAAAAGAAAAAAACAGAAAAAGACCAACTCAACACTGAGGTTTTCAATAATCTGGGAGGGCAGAGCAAGCCAATAAATTCTCTGCTTCAGGGATGAAAGAGTAGCTGAAGACAAAAAAAGGAGACTTACCATACACACCCCCAGCCCTAACAAAACCCTCAGCCCTGGGTGCTGTATCACAGGTGTCTGCAGAGAGTGGACAAAGCAGCTGCTTGCTCTTATAATAGCACTGGAAAAAAAGTATCACTTTCAATCATTGGGAAAACAAACCAAAACTCCACCCTGTGGAGGTTTTTTGTGTGTGTGTGTGACCGTTTGAGGCTGTGCCTTTAAGAAAAGGGACAGTGCTGGGACACTCTGGCTGAATGTTTTGGTGAAGACAATGAAAACATCGATATTCTAAATGAATTTCATTGGTAGATTGGTAGAATGCGGTTTTAAGTTTTAGTGCAGCTGGAATTTTTTCTCAGTTTGCTCCTTTCCTTCTCCCTTTCCAGCTTGCCTGCTTCTGGGCTCCTAGCCAGAGCGACCTTGAACAGATAAGCAATTAATTCGCATGAGGCTTAACTAAGATTCTGCTTTATTAATTTCCTGCCTTTTTCTCTCTTTCTAACCCTCTTTGGGAAAAAAGGGAGGTAGGGAGAGAGAAGGGGATGCAGGGGGGGAACCCTCCTCTGTCCGGAGGAGGGAATTTCATTCCTGTATTCTTGTTTTTTTTTACTTTGCTGTATATTTCTGTATATATATTATAAATACTGTATATTGTGTACATATCTTGCATTTTCCACATTGCTTGTAAAATATAGCATTCCTTCCGCTTCTCCGGCTGAGTTAGTTGTGGGGTTTTTTTTCCCTTTGTGAGGGAGAGAAAGCTAGGCCTTCTCTCTCAACCCACCACAGAAGGTCTCCCTGCCCATGGCAGGGGGATTGGAACTGGATGATCTTTAATGTCCCTTCCAAGCCAAACCGTTCTATGAATGTATGAAAACCCTTGAGTATGCTGTGTGTTTTGGGCTGCTCTCGCACGAGGTCATCGCTTGGATCTTCTGTAAAACCCTTTCAGTGACAGCCCCCTAGGGAAGCCTGCAGGTTAGTAGCTCCTGGCATGACACAAAGGGGAAGCAGATCCACATCCTGCTCTTTGTAGAATTGTTGCTGGCATAGCTTTTTAAAATATCATCACTTTCCTCTTAGGTTCAGCACAACTATGGACCCTCAGAGTGGGATTTTCTTAGCTCTCAGAGTTGATGTGGCCCTGGGCAGCCTGATCCAGTTGGAGGTGTCCCTGATGACTACAGGAGGGTTGGACAGGATGACCTTTGAGGGTGCCTTCCAACTCAATGCAATCTGTGAATCTGCTTCATCCCAGAATCCCCGGAGAAGGCATGGAAAGGGGCCAGGAGCAGGCAGGGATGGGCATGGCTTGCAGGGAAAGCTGTGAGGAGTGTGGTGGGTTGGAAATTCCCCCCCTCCCCAGCATTAAATTTGCCACACCAGCTCAGTTGGAAGCAACACAGAGGAGACACACTGGGCTCTACCACCTGTGCAGGATTGTCCTGGTCTGGCTGAAGGACCTGGGGAAAAGTCACTCTGTGGATTGCAACATCCCTGCTCACCCTCTCAGCAGCCTTTTGGGAAACAGCTGTGACCAAGAGCATTCTCCCAGCCCAAAGTATCTGGTGAAGGAGAGGCTTTGGGGTGTGCTTGCAGATGGATAGAGTTATTTAAAATGTTTTTTCCCCTCCTCTATGAAAAAAAATAGAACAAGGCGGGGAAGGAAGTGATACTGTTGCAATCAGCATGGTGTGTGATAAAGATTTATTACAGGTAGAAAGCAAATAAAGGTATGGTAGGAACTTCTTTATTACCCATAGCATGATTGCTTATGTGATCAGTGACCTGGAATATAGTCAAATTCATGTTAAATAAAAGTCTAATAGAATTTCCACCCCCCTCTCCCCTCCTCCTCCTCTTCCTCCTCCTCCTCCCCTGCCTTCTGGTGACATGTGGGCAGGAGAAAGAGCAGCCAATTGCTGTGTTTACCTGCTTCCTGCTTTTCTGGAAAGTCTACAGTTTTTAAAGTCTTGGGTTGGCTCTGAACTAAGAAACTTGCTCTGGCTGAACTGAGGTCATTGGCAGGCAAATGAGATGTAGCCGTGGGGGTTTCTTTATCGAGAAGCTCTTGTGCCAGGCTCAGCCCACCCTGCCCTGCTGCTCCCACCATGCAGGCTGGTCCCTGCCTTTCTCCAAGCCCTCTTCTCCCTGCTTTGAGATGAAGATGTGACCTCAGAGGACTAAACTATTGCAAGGCACCCAAATGACTTGCCAAGACTTGTGGGGTGGGGGTCAGTCTCTTCTCCCTAGTATCAGGTAATAGAGCAAGAGGAAATGCCCTGAAACTGTGCCAGGGGAGATTTGGGTTGGAGATTAGGAACAATTTCTCTCCTGCAAGAGTGGCCAGGCTTTGCAACAAGCTGCCCAGGGAGGTGGTGGAGTCACCAGCCCTGGAGGTGCTCAAGAAACTGGTGGCCATGGCACAAGGGGACAGGGTTGAATGGCCCTGGTTGTGCTGGGTTGATGGTTGGGCTCAATGACCTCAGGGGTCCTTTCCAGACAAAAGAATTTTGTGATTCTAAGATTCTATGACCACATTCATCACCACCTTAAAGTGGTCACAAACCCATCATGGTGGTTTGGTGTGCACAGCAGCCCAAGAGGTGCAGGTGAACCTCCTCTCACCCCAGTCCTAAGTGGTTCAAGGTGCACTAAGCCTTCTGCTTCGGGCTGAAACCCACGTCTCTGCCAGCAAGCCCTGTGGACTGCACCTCCAGGAGGTACCCAGGGGCTCAGATAAGACCTGGAAGGGTCTTATCTCCTCATGGCTTCCAGACCTTTCTTCTGTTGGTGGTTCATCCATCACTGGTTAACAGGGTACCCTTGCAAAGCTGCTTTTCTTTGTGCAGTATTAGAATAAAACCTTTATTAGAATAAACCAAACCAGGTTGGAAGAGACCTTCAAGATCATCGTGTCCAACCCATCAACCAATCCAACCCACCCAAACAAATAACCCATGGCACCAAGCACCCCATCAAGTCTCCTCCTGAACACCTCCAATGACGGCGACTCCACCACCTCCCTGGGCAGCCCATTCCAATGGGCAATCACTCTTTCTGTATAGAACTTCTTCCTAACATCCAACCTGAACCTCCCCTGGCGCAACC
Source organism: Melanerpes aurifrons (assembly GCA_011125475.1). Taxonomy (NCBI): domain Eukaryota; kingdom Metazoa; phylum Chordata; class Aves; order Piciformes; family Picidae; genus Melanerpes; species Melanerpes aurifrons. The sequence continues at coordinate 999,081 of WWNC01000102.1, read as the reverse complement.
TGAGACTGTGTCCTCTTGTTCTGGTACTGGCTGCCTGGGAGAAGAGACCATCATCCGCCTGTCTACAACCTCCCTTCAGGTAGTTGTAGAGAGTGATAAGGTCACCCCTGAGTCTCCTCTTCTCCAGGCTGAGCAACCCCAGCTCCCTCAGTCTTTCCTCATAGGGCTTGTGTTCCAAACCCCTCACCAACTTTGTTGCTCTTCTCTGGACTCGTTCCAGCAAGTCAACATCCTTATCTTTAACCTCCTAGGAGTAAATACCCTTTGTATACATGTATCTCACTGCCTGATAATCTATTGTATTCCTTCCACCACAGAAACCTCTGGTGGCATGAGGAGAAACAGTCCACTTAGATAAAAAGCAATTAGCACCTCTTAAAGCTGGCTTGGTATATATTGTTAAAGAAAAGGGTTGGCTGAATTCCTTCTGACCTAAAAGAATAGGGGGAGGAAAGGGAAAAAAAAAAACAACTCAAAAGGTCAAAGTGATTTCAAAGGAAACTTCTCCTGCAGACCTGGAGATGCTGCTTTTCTTCTGAAAGGCAGGCAATAAAACCCCTTTTCTCCCAGCTGTAGGCCAGGAGTTAAGTTGTGACTAACCAGGTTACTGTGATCTCTTGACAATGGCAGAAAAGTTAGTCATAAGTTTCAGAATGACCTAAAAATGCATTTCCCCCCCCCCACTTACTTCCCTGCAGCATGATCACAGATTTACAGATTGCATCCTGTTGGAAGGGACCCTCCAAGGTCATCTTGCCTAGCTCCACTGCAGTCAGCAGGGACCCCTCCAACTCCAGCAGGCTGCCCAGGGACAGATCAAGTCTGATCTTGAATGCCTCCAGGGTCAGGGCCTCAACCACATTCCTGGACAATCTGCTCCAGGATTTTACCACTCTCACTGGTCCTGGTGCACCCTTCCAGCTGCTGCCCTGGAAGGCTTGGGGGTTAGTGGCAGGAGTTGGCAGGAATGTGTCCAGAGAAGGGCCACAAGGATGAGCAGAGGGCTGGAGCTGCTCTGCTATGGACACAGACTGAGAGAGTTGGGGCTGTTCAGTCTGAAGAGGAGAAGGCTCCAAGGAGACAAAATTGTGGCCTTCCAGTATCTGAAGGGGGCTCCAAGAAAGCTGGGGAGGGACTTTTGAGGGTGTCAGGGAGTGATAGGACTGGGGGGAATGGAACAAAACTAGAGGTGGGGAGATTCAGATTGGATATTAGGAAGAAGTTGTTCCCCATGAGGGTGGTGAGAGACTGGCACAGGTTACCCAGGGAGGTGGTGGAAGCCTCATGCCTTGAGGTTTTTGCAGCCAGGCTGGATGTGGCTGTGAGTAACCTGCTGTAGTGTGAGGTGTCCCTGGCCATGGCAGGGGTGTTGGAACTGGATGCTCCTTGAGGTGCCTTCCAGCCCTGACAATTCTGTGCTTCTGTGAGATGTTTGAAGCTCGCAGCCCAGAGCTGCGTTGATTTACTTTATAGCCTCCTCCCCTTGGTTCTGCCATTAACCATGACAGGTTTTAATACCACAGCATGCAGGAGCTCCTGCAAGTCTGTGGGAAGAGCCATGTATCTTCATTTCTGTGTTAATTTGCATTAAATAAATGTCACTACAAACAGCTTGCACCTCGGGAGAAGATGGGAACCATACGGCCCTTTGCCAACCAGAGGTTACTAATTTTACACTTTCCATCTGGAGCCCATAAAGGGTCCCTGCCCAGGAACAATAAAGATCCAAGGTCGGTGGAGCGCACAGGCAAAGCCACTTGCAGGCCATGAATGTGACAGCCATAAAGCCTTTGTTCCACCTCCAAAAGTGCACATGGCCCTGCCTGAGCATCTCGTTCGGGTCCAGGTGTGTGCTAGGGCACGCTCTCCTCTGCCGCCCTCCTCCATTTGCACATCAGGGTCCTCCATTTCCTTAAGAGCTGCTACAGAGATGCAAAAAAAAAAAGTCCCAAGGAAGGTAAATGCCTCCTTCTCTGGACACATTCAAAACCCACCTGGGTGCATTCCTGTGCAGACTACCCTGGGTGATCCTGCTTTGGCAGGGGGTCAGACTGGATGATCTCTGGAGGTCCATTCCAACCTCTAGGGTTCTGTGACTGTGAATGGGCAGATCCCCAGCACCCTGGGGACACAGTCTGCACCCTTGCTGTTTCCCTGGGGCCAAAGACATGACTCTGCACCATGTCCCCCCGCCCAGAGCTGGGGACTTGGAGACTCGACACCCCCTCTGTCTGAGTACACAAGTCCTCACTGGTCACTCCAGAGCTCAGCAAAGCTGCTGGTGGCACAGCCACAGCTGCTCAAACTGGCCTTGTGGTGACAAAAGTGGCAGCAAACACTTTTAAAGGCCACGGTAGGAGCTGCCCCTTCTCAGCTGCTTGTGCAAGCCCCTCCAGCTCCTCCTAACCTGTGTCCTCTGGCTTGCCCGTGGTTCTTGCTGCCTTTCTCCTCCTTTTGTTGCAGGCTGTGTTTGCTTTTCTCACTGCCTGCCCCTCTCCCTTCTCACCCCTGTGTTTATTGGATTTCTCTCCTCATTTCTCCTTGGTTCCTTCCTTCACCCGCTTTCCTCAGCAGGAAACAAAACTTGGCGGTGTTGCCGATGGGTTGCCTGAACTTTTGACCCTCCTGGGTGATGTTTGAGGGAATTTGAGCTGAGGGTTGCATAAAACCATTGCCTCTGCACCTTGGCACCTGCATCCCACACCGACATCTTCCCGGGTGGCCTGGGGTGTGGTGGCTCCGACCCAGCCTTGCCAATTGCAGCCCAGTGGGACCCGAGCTGAAGAGGGGAGAGTAAGGGGGGGAGGACCCTAGTATTGCTGACAGATACTCCTGCAAGGGCCAGAACTGTATTAGCAAGGTGTTTAGGGGTCTTGAAGCCACAACTGAGCAGATCAAACTGCCTTGAAGCATCTTCACTGGAAACAGGCTTCTGTTCTTTAATATTCTTTCAAAATCCCCTCCCAATCTCCTGTTCTTTCCAAATCTTCTGGGGTTGCAGCCTTAAACCAAGAGGGTTTTTTTATATATATTAAAAAAGAGAGAATAAAAATCCTGGAGGCCCCTCAAACAACCCCCCTTAAGTTTGTTATCCCATGATAAAATGTCACAACCCCGCCAGACCCTTGTGTGGACCCAGGTTTTACTCTCTGAAGTGAGTGAGTGAGTGAGTGGAAAGGTCTTTCAAGGGTGTCTCAGGCTTTAGTGGGGTCTGTAGCAGTGACAGGGTAGAAAATTCCCTGGAAATGTTCCCTGCAACCTGGCCACCTTGACATGGAAATATCTTCTAAACTTGGATCCCTAGGAACCTAGGAAAGTCACCAGGACTGAAGCTCTTAAGTCATTAACGTGAGCTGACACCATCAGCCTGCAGCTCAAAGTGGAGCCTTGTTGCTTTTGGGTGATCTTTTGGGGTCAAAATTGATGTATATGATGTTCGGGGAAGGGAAATCTACTTTAGTGTTGCTTTGAGGAGCATTTAGAGAGGCTTTGAGTAGTTATTTCTCAAGAAGATTGCTTTGAAGGTGGCCTAGGCAGGCATTTTCTATGTCTCTCCAGCCCACAAAAGGGGAAAAAAGATATCAATAGTAATTTTCCTTCTGTAGCTGATTAAATCCAGCCCTGATACGAAGGGGGCTGTGGGGTATGAAGCATATAGGGGGTGATGGTTGGTGCTGAGATGGCTGCTGGGCATCACTTTGCCCTGCAGCAGGGTATGGATGCCCTGGCTTCCACATATCCCATCCCCACCTGTCATGATAGAAACTTTCCCAAGGGAGTTTCTCACTCCCAATTAACCATGACCTAATTGAATACAACCATGTTGGCAGCCTGGAAGTCCCCAGTTTCATGGATTCTCAGACTTCATGGGGCTGGAAGGGACCTTCAAAGATCATCTTGTCCAATTCTCCCTGCAGGCAGCAGGGGCACCTCCGACTCCACCAGCCTGCTCAGACCCACATCAAGGCTGATCTTGAATGAGTCCCAGGATGGGGTCTCAATCACACCCCTGGGCAACCTGTCCCAGTATTTCACCACCCTCACTGTGCAGAACTTCCTCCTGATGTCCAACCTGAATCTCCCCTGCTCCACTTTCAAACCGGTGCCCCTCGCCCTATCCTTCCAAACCCTTCTAGGCAGTCCTTCCTGTAGGTCCCCTTTAGATATTGAAATGCTGCTCTGAGGTCTCCCCAGAACCTCCTCTTCTCCAGGCTGAACATCCCCAAGCCTTTCAAGCCCAGCTGTGTTTTTCAAAGCTATCAGGCCAGCCAGCCAGCCTCTGGCTGGGTATTTCCATCCCGCCGCTAGCTCTGTCCTGCCCTGTTCCCAGTCCGAGCTGTACTGCAACAAATCTATTCAGGGAGGCCTCTGAAAAGGGAGAAAGAAATGCCATCCATTCAGCAGCTCCTGTTCCTCCTGAAACCTTCTGTCTCCTCATCCAGTTCATAAAGGACTTTCTGTTGGTTCGCAGCAACCAGGGAGCAGGAATGCCGCCAGCCCCGGCAGTGGTTTATGTCACCTACAAAACACCAACAGGATGAGGATCAGATGACCTTGGACATGTTTATTGTAGTAGGGGAAATTAGCAATAAATAAAGGCAAGTGGGCAGAAGAAAACTGGGATCCTCTGGGACTCTTGTGTCTATAGGGTCAGAATCAAAAGGAGGCTTGATTTGCTCCTGTAATTTAACCCAGCCCCTGGGCTCCTTTATCGGAGCAAGGACAAGGACATGATAATCTGAGTGCCCATAATTTAATGGAGATATACTGTACTTACACCCCTGGCTGGCTGGTTCCACAGGGCCTCTGGGCCTGGTGGAGCTGGTGTTGCATGTGAAGCTGGCTGGAAACATCAGGTCTTGGTGCTTTGAGGCTGTTTAATGCCCTCGTCGGGGTCTGCGGCCAGGGCTGACTGAGCACAGTGGGCTTTAAAGAATCGCAGAATCATCACAGAATGGTCTGGGTTAGAAGGGACCTCCAAAAGGTCATCTAGTCCAATCCCCTCTGCAGTTAGTAGGGGTATCCTCAACTAGAGCAGGTTGCCCAGAGCCCTGTTTTGGGTGGTTTGGTTTGTTTTGATTGGGATGCTGCTTTTTCCCACATCCTGTCTGCCTATGAGCCAGGCATTGCTGTCCCATCTCCAGGGAATGGATCCACTCTCCTCACCCTGCTGGAGGATTGAAATTGGGGGGTTATGAGCCCTCTTTTCACTCACTCCACCCCACTCTGGTGGAGTGGAGACATCCCTCTGGAGTCTGGTTCTGCTCAGTCCTGCCAAACACATAGACACTGGTCACCATCCCCACTGGGCCTTCATTTAGGAGGTTAATAGGATTACCCAGCAGTTAAATGGTGTGTGCCTGGTTAAATGCAGTGCTGGATGAGGCCCCAAAAGACAGGGAAAATGCCCCTCTGCACTGGTGACAGCTTGATGCTGGACTGGGGGACCTGGGGCTTAACTTGGGATCACCTTGGGAAAGGTGTCCCGGCTGATTGCAGGGGGGGTGGCTGCACAAGATGACCTTCCAAGGTCCTTTCCAACCTGATGCAATCTGTGAATCCATGGTTTTTCCCCCCTCCTTTCTAAACTACCCTCCTTGCCTTGTTCCTAAGAGACTTTGCCCTTCACCAAAGATTGTTCTTCCCATGGAGAAAAGAAAAAAACAGAAAAAGACCAACTCAACACTGAGGTTTTCAATAATCTGGGAGGGCAGAGCAAGCCAATAAATTCTCTGCTTCAGGGATGAAAGAGTAGCTGAAGACAAAAAAAGGAGACAAACCATACACACTCCCAGCCCTAACAAAACCCTCAGCCCTGGGTGCTGTATCACAGGTGTCTGCAGAGAGTGGACAAAGCAGCTACTTGCTCTTATAATAGCACTGGAAAAAAAAGTATCACTTTCAATCACTGGGAAAACAAACCAAAACTCCACCCTGTGGAGGTTTTTTGTGTGTGTGTGTGACCGTTTGAGGCTGTGCCTTTAAGAAAAGGGACAGTGTTGGGACACACTGGCTGAATGTTTTAGAATATTAACAAAAACAATCAGATATTCTAAACTAATTTCATTGGTAGATGGGAAGAATGCAAATTTAAGTTTTGAGTTCAGTTGGAACTTTTCTCAGTTTGCTCCTTTCCTTCTCCCTTTCCAGTTTGTCTGCTCCTGGGCTCCCTGCCAGAGTGACCCTGAACAAACAAGCAATTAATTCGCATGAGGCTTAACTAAGATTCTGCTTTATTAATTTCCTGCCTTTTTCTCTTTCTAACCCTTTTTGGGAAAAAAGGGAGGTAGGGGGAGAGAAGGGGGTACAGGGGGGAAACCTCCTCTGCCACAGAGGAGGGAATTTCATTCCCGTATTACTGGTTTTTTTTTACTTTGCTGTATATTTCCGTATATATGTTGTAAATACTGTAAATTGTGTACATATGCTGCATTTTCCACATTGCTTGCAAAATATAGCATTTTCCTTGCTTCTCCGGCTGGGCTAGCTGTGGTTATTTATTATCAGGAGTTGATCTGCTGGAGGGTAGAGACGCTCTGCAGAGGGATCTCGACAGGTTGGACAGATGAGCAGAGTCCAACGGCATGAGATTTAACACATTTCCACATGGTGGACAGCTTCTTATCCCAGGTGCTGCAAGAGCCTACCAGGGGCAAGGCTATGCTTGACCTCCTCTTCACCAACAGGGAAGGGCTGGTGGGCGATGTGGTGGTTGGAGGGTGTTTAGGGGCCAGTGACCACGAGATAATTGAATTCTCAGTATTCGGTCAAGCTAAGAGGGGTAGCAAGAAGACCTCCACTCTGGATTTCCGGAGGGCGGACTTCAGGCTACTCAAGGAACTAATTCAGAGGGTTCCTTGGGATAAAGCCCTTAAAAACAAAGGGGTCCAGGAGAGCTGGACCTACTTCAAGGAAGAACTGTTGAAGGCTCAAAGACAGGCTGTGCCAATGACCCGGAATATGAGCCGCCGGGGCAGACGGCCAGCCTGGATGGGCAATGAAATTTTAACGGAAGTAAGGGAAAAAAGGAGCGTGTATCATCTTTGGAAGAAAGGTGAGGCAACCCATGAAAAATTTAAGGATGTTGCTAGGACTTGTAGGAAGAAAATTAGGGAGGCAAGAGCACATTTGGAGCTTAGACTGGCCTCTGCTGTGAAGGACAACAAAAAGTCCTTCTATAAATACATTAATAGCAAGAGGAAGGGCAAGGACAACCTCCACTCCTTGGTGGATATGAAGGGGAACGTTGTAACAAAGGATGAGGAAAAGGCAGAGGTACTCAACACCTTCTTTGCCTCAATTTTTACTAGCAGGACAGAATGTCTTCCAGACAGCTGGCCTGCAGAGCTGGCAGAAGGAGCCAGGGAGCAGCATAGTTTTCCACTGTTCCAAAATGGGGTAGTTGGTGATCTGCCCAGCTGCTTGGATCCCCAAAGTCCATGGGACCAGATGGGATCCATCCTAGGGTGCTGAGAAAGCTGGCAGATGAGCTGGCCAAGCCGTTCTCCATCATTTTCCAGCAGTCCTGGCTCACTGGAGAGGTCCCGGAGGACTGGAAGCTGGCCAATGTGGTGCCCATCCACAAGAAGGGCCGATTGGACGAACCAGGGAATTATAGGCCTGTCAGCCTGACCTCAGTGCCAGGCAAGATCATGGAACAGGTCATCCTGAGTGCATTAACACAGCACTTAGAGGAGGGCTAAGGGATCAGGCCCAGCCAGCATGGATTTAGGAAGAGCAGGTCCTGCCTGACCAACCTGATCTCCTTCTATGATCAGGTGACCCGCCTGGTGGATGTGAGGAGGCCTGTGGATGTAGTATCATAGAATCATAGTATCAGTCAGGGTTGGAAGGGACCACAAGGATCATCTAGTTCCAACCCCCCTGCCATGGGCACGGACACCCCACACTAGATCAGGCTGGACAGAGCCTCATCCAGCCTGGTCTTAAACACCTCCAGGGACGGGGCCTCGACCACCTCCCTGGACAACACATTCCAGGGTTTCACCACTCTCATGGTGAAGAACCTTGTGACCAGTTGACGTTGCCCCCTTAACAAAGGGAATATGGTGGACGGAAGTTGGTAAACGGAAAGAATAATCTAAACTAATTTAATTGGTGAAGTGGGAGGAAGCACCTTCTGAACTGGGAGTGAACTGGGAGTGAACTGGGCACTCCAGCACTCTATCTTCAGTCTTGCTTCCACCTCTTCTTCGTGCAGCAGCTCTCTCTGTGCTGGGCTTTCTGCCAAGGCTCCGGCCTTCAAACTGACAAACCTGATAAGGCCTGTATTAACTCCCTTCCAATTAACACAAACTGCTTCTAACTTTTTTTTCCTCTTTCTCTTTTCTTTCTCTTTCTATCCCACTCTGGGGAAAGGGGGAGAGAGGGGAGAGTGGAGGTGGGAAACCCCCCCTCAGCAGAGGGGGAAACCCTCATTTCTATGTTACTTTTTTGTATATCTTTGTATATATTGTAAATATTGTAAATTTGTATATATTCCCCTGCAAATCCCACATTGCTTTGTAAATATAAAGCTCCACCGCTTTGCTAATTCAGCTTGTGAGTTTTTTTCCTTTCCCTTCAATTTTTTTTTTCCCTTTACTTTACAGGGGGGGAGGGAAGAGGTTTCTTGGCCTTACCCTTCCAAACCCACCCCACTACAAACCTCCTCCTCACAGCTAGCCTGAATCTCCCCACCTCCAGCTTCATTCCATTCCCCCTAGTCCTATCACTACCTGAGATCCCGAGAAGTCCTTCCCCAGCCTTCCTGTAGGCCCCCTTCAGATACTGGAAGGCCACAATTAGGTCACCTCAGAGCCCTCACTTCTGCAGACTGAACAGCCCCAACTCCTTCAGTCTGTCCTCATAGGAGAGGTGCTCCAGCCCTCTGATCATCCTTGCGGCCCTTCTCTGGACACCTTCCAGCACCTCCACATCCCTCTTGTAATAGGGGCTCCAGAACTGGACACAGTACTCCAGGTGGGGTCTCACCAGGGCTGAGTAGAGGGGGAGGATCACCTCCCTCGACCTGCTAGCCACACTTCTCCTGATGCAGCCCAGGATCTGATTGGCTTTGCGGGCTGCAAGTGCACATTGAGAGCTCATGTTGAGCTTCTTGTCCACCAGCACCCCCAAGTCTCTCTCCTCAGGGCTACTTTCCAACCAGTCACTGCCCAGCCTGGATTTGTGCCTGGGATTGCCTCGACCCAGATGCAGGACCCTGCACTTGCTCTTATTGAACTTCGTGAGGTTGGCTTGTGCCCACCTCTCCAGCCTGTCAAGGTCCCTCTGGATGGCCTCCCTTCCCTCCAGCGTGTCTGCTGCACCACACAGCTTGGTGTCATCAGCAAACTTGCTGAGGGTGCACTCAATGCCACTGTCCATGTCACCCACAAAGATGTTGAACAAGACAGGTCCCAGGACTGATCCCTGAGGGACTCCGCTTGTCACTGGCCTCCACTGGGACATGGAGCCATTGACAGCCACTCTTTGGGTGCGGCCATCAAGCCAGGTCCTTATCCATCTAGTGGTCCACCCATCAAAGCCATGTGTCACCAGTTTGGAGACCAGGATGTGGTGCGGGACAGTGTCGAAGGCTTTGCTCAGGTCCAGGTAAATGACATCAGTTGCTCGCCCCTCATCTATTAATTTTGTCACCTGCTCATAGAAGGCCACCAGGTTGGTCAGGCAGGATTTGCCCTTGGCAAAGCCATGCTGACTGTTCCAAATCACCTCTTCACTACTCTTCTGAGCCAGTAGTGCCTCCAGGAGGATCTGCTCCATGATCTTTCCAGGCACAGAGGAAAGACTGACTGGCCTGTAGTTCCCTGGTTCCTCCTTGTAGTGGTTTGAGCCTTAACTGAGAGTTAAAAGCTCAAATGGGGAAAAGGATGAGAATCTCTTCCCCACTCCCCCCCCTACCTCCTCCCTCCAAACAGGGAGAGGAGGGAAAAAAAAAAGCGTAAGGAGCAAATCCACTAAGCAACAATCTGGAGTCAGCTTGGAAGTAGAGAGGCAAATAATTTTTTTCTTCAAATTATATATATATAACAATAACAGGGAAAAAAAAAGGTTCACAAGGGCAAGGAACAAGAATGGATGGGAGGGGGACAGAAAAGAATAATACAAAACCTGTCTTTCTCTGAGGAGGTGCAGAGGCAGCAGGGAAAAGGATCAGGTACGGCCACGTGGCTGTGGAGCAGGAGGGCAGCTGCAGTAGCTCTCATCCAGCAGAGGCAGGAGCCAAAAAGGAGATCCAACAGCTATGATGTCCTGCTTTTTATAACCTAGCTGGGCAGGGAGGGGGGAGTGGAACAGACTCAGTTTTCCCAGGGGGGAAACGCCCTTCAGGAGGGTAAAGTACCCGCAAGCCCTCCACCCTGCTTTCTTCTTTTGTTTTCAGAAAGAGGCGTTAACCCACCACAATCCACCTCTCTGTTCCACTTCTTCACTCCTGCCACAGCCCCTTCATGTGATTTTGACACGTGGTATTTGAATCCTTGGTGCAAGTCTCTTGCTATCCCGGCTCGCTCTCTCCCAGGGCAGTCTCTCTCTCTCTCTAATGATGGTCACTGTAGGTGGTGCTTGAACTGGGCAGGCATGTGGAGAAGAATCAGGAATCAGTCTGTCTTTGAAAGGGAAAGAAAAAAAAAAAAAATCAGGAACAGTCCGTTGCTGTAGGGACATCGGGAACGGGTACAGGCGAGATGATGCTTTTTGGGTTGGTGTGCAGTGGGTACGTTGGGTCCTGGATGCTGGGCTGGTATTAAGCTAGGATGGAGAAACTTAGAACAACTTATAACTATTCACATAATTACATTGATGAGTGTTGCCTCCTCTGAGTTCATCCTCTCTCAGCCAGAGTCACATTCTGCTGTGGGATACACTGAATGTCCCCAGTTTCTAACATGACCCAGTACGTGTGACCAGGCCCCTCAGCAGAGACCACCCCTCGGGCTGGTTTGCCCCCACCAGCAGCAGGGAAAACCCACACTGACTTCCCCAGCAGGTTCTTCTCAGCAGTCACAGGAACTCCATCTCCATCCACTGTTTGCAGCAGGTCTGACTGGGCAGGACCAGCTCGGTTCACAGATCCTCTGCTGTTCACTAACCAAGTGGCTTGAGCTAGGTGCTTTTCCTAGTTCCTGAGGGTTCCACCCCCCATGGCTTTTAGGGTGGTCTTTAGCAAGCCATTGTAGCGCTCGACCTTCCCTGCAGCTGGTGCATGGTATGGGATGTGGTAAATCCACTCAATCCCATGTTCCTTTGCCCAGTCCCTTATGAGATGGTTCCTGAAGTGGGTTCCATTGTCTGATTCAATCCTCCCGGGGGTGCCGTGTCTCCACGGGATATGTCTCTCTAGGCCCAGGATGGTGTTGCGAGCAGTGGCATGAGGAACTGGATAGGTCTCCAGCCACCCTGTACTTGCCTCCACCATGGTCAGTACGTACTGCTTGCCACTGTGAGACCAAGGAAGGGTGATGTAGTCTATCTGCCAGGCCTCTCCATATTTATATTTCGACCATCTCCCCCCATACCACAGAGGCTTCATGCGCTTGGCCTGCTTGATGGCAGCACAGATGTCACACTCATGGATGACCTGTGAGATGGCCTCCATAGAGATGTCCATGGATTTGTCCCGAGCCCACCGGTATGTGGCATCTCTCCCTTGGTGGCCAGAAGTGTCATGGGCCCAGCGAGCTAAGAACAGCTCGCCCTTGTGTTCCCAGTCCAAGTCTATTTGGGAGATCTTAGCAGCCAGGTCTGCTTGGTGGTTGTGCTTGTGCTCCTCTGTGGCTCTGCTCTTGGGGATGTGTGCATCGATGTGCCGTACCTTGGTTGGCAGCCTGTCCAGGCGGGCAGCGATGTCTTGCCACAGGTCAGCGGCCCAAACAGGCTTCCCTTTTCTCTGCCACGCGTTCCTCCTCCATTCCTTCAGCCACCCCCACAAGGCGTTGGCTACCACCCAGGAGTCAGTGCAGAGGTACAGCACTGGCCAGTTCTCTCGTTCTGCTATATCCAGGGCCAGCTGGACAGCTTTTACCTCTGCGTACTGACTGGATTCACCTTCTCCATCCCTTGCTTCTGCCACTTGCCTTGTTGGGCTCCAGACAGCTGCCTTCCATCTCCGCTTGCTTCCTACAAGCCGGCAGGACCCATCTGTAAATAGAGCATAGCCCTTCTCGTTGTCAGGGAGATCGTTATATGGGGGAGCCTCCTCAGCACGGCTCACTGTCTGCTCTGGTGGCATTCCAAAGTCAGCACCCTCTGGTCAGTTGGTGATCACTTCCACTATGCCAGGGCGTTCGAAGCTCCCCATCCGAGCTCGCTGAGTTATCAGGGCCATCCACTTACTCCAGGTAGCATCTGTGGCATGATGTGGGGTTGAGCCTCTCCCTTTGAACATCCAGGTCAGGACTGGAAGTCTCGGAGCTAGAAATAGAGGTGACTCAGTCCCAACTACCTCAGAGGCAGCCCGGACGCCCTCATAGGCGGCTAGGATTTCCTTCTCTGTCGCGGTGTAGTTGGCCTCAGAGCCTTTGTACCCCTTACTCCAGAAACCTAGGGGCCTGCCCCTGGTTTCACCAGGAGCCTTCTGCCACAAGCTCCATGTAGGACCATTCTCACCAGCCGCAGCATACAGCACATTCTTGATCTCTGGTCCAGTTCGAACAGGTCCCAGAGCCATAGCATGGACCACCTCTCGTTTGATCTGGTCAAATGCCACCTGCTGCTCAGGTCCCCACACAAAATCATTTTTCTTCCTCGTTACATGGAAGAGAGGCTTCACAATTTGACTGTACCCGGGAATGTGCATTTTCCAGAAGTCCACAAGCCCCAAAAACAACTGTGTCTCTTTCTTGTTCGTGGGCTGCACCATAGTGGCTACCCTGTTCACCACCTCCTGAGGGATGTGGCGATGGCCATCCTGCCATTGAACACCCAGGAACTGGATCTCCCTGGCAGGCCCTTTCACCTTGCTTCTCTTGATGGCAAAGCCAGCCTCCAGCAGGATGTCGATTATCCTCTTACCCTTCTGGTAAACTTCCTCTGCTGTCTCACCCCATACAATGATGTCATCGATGAACTGCAGATGCTCAGGAGCTCCACCTTTCTCCAAGGCAGTCTGGATCACCTCATGGCAGATGGTTGAGCTATGGACCCAGCCCTGAGGCAACCGATTCCATTGGTACTGTACTCCCCTCCAGGTGAAAGCAAATTGTGGCCTGCATTCTTCTGCAATGGGAATGGAGAAAAAGGCATTAGCAATGTCAATTGTGGCATACCACTTGGCCGCCTTCGATTCCAGCTCGTACTGGAGCTCCAGCATGTCCGGCACGGCAGCGCTGATCGGAGGAGTCACTTCATTCAGGCTACGGTAGTCCACAGTCAGTCTCCATTCCCCATTTGCCTTCCGCACTGGCCATATCAGGCTGTTGAAGGGGGAGTGAGCCTTGCTGATCACCCCCTGGCTCTCCAGTCGTCGAATCAGTTGGTGTATGGGGTGCAGAGAGACTCTGTTGGTCCTGTATTGCCTGCGATGTACTATGCGAGAGGCAATAGGTAACTTCAAATCCTGCACCTTATGGCTGCCCACTACGGAGGGGTTATCCGAAAGCTCGGGCATGGTGGACAGCTGTTCTTTGCCTGCAGTCTCCACAGTTGCCACCCCAATCGCCCACTTGTGCCCCCTTGGGTCCTTGAAGCATCCCTCCCGCAGAAAGTCAATGCCAAGAATGCAAGGTGCATCTGGACCAGTCACTATGTCGTGCTTTCCCCATTCATTCCCGGTCAAGCTTATCTCAGCTTGCAGTACAGTCAAGTCTTGTGAGCCTCCTGTGACTCCTTGAATGCTTATGGACTCAGCCCCTTTGTACCCCGATGGTATCAGGGTGCATTGGGCCCCTGTGTCCACCAGAGCTCGGTACTTCAGGGCTTCTGAAGTGCCAGGCCATTTCACGTACACATCCCAGTATACTCTGTTGTCCCTGGCCTCCACCTGGCTGGAGGTAGGGCACCTCTAATGCTGGCGGCAATGTCCACACTTGTCACACGGTCCTGTGTTACTAGGGGAAGGGTCTCTTGAGCGAGAGGGACCACTCCGGGAAACTGGGGCAGCCCTTCTCCTGGATGAGTTATCCCCGTGGTGCCCACCTTGCAGTTCCCGCACCCTGTTCCAGAGGGCAGAGGTGGGTTGGCCATGCCAGGTGTCCATGTCCTCTCCATGGTCACAGAGGAACCTCCACAGAGACCCCCTTGACATTCCCCGATTGGTTTGGGGTGATCTCCTAGAGGAAGGTGGCCTGTTCCTGATTGCCAAAACCTGGACCCATTCTGAAGGAGAAGGGGTGTGGCCGGTTGACGGTGTCCCCTTAAGAAAGGGAATATGGTGGATGGAAGTTGGTAAACGGAAGGAATAGTCTAAACTAATTTTCATTGGTCAAGTGGGAGGAAACACCTTCTGAACTGGGAGTGCAGGAGAAAATATCCTGGGCACTCCGGGAACTTCTCGGTCAGTCTTGCATCCGCCTTTTCTTCATGCAGCAGCTTTTTCTCTGCTGGGCTTTCTGCCAAGGCTTCGGCCTTGAAGACTTGATAAGATAACCAGGCCTGTATTAACTGCTTCCAATTAACACAAACTGCTTTTAACTTCTTTCTTTCTCTTTCTCCCTCTTTTCCGAACTACTCTGGGGAAAGGGGGGGTAGAGAGGGGAGAGCGGAGGTGGGGAACCCCTCGGCCAAGGGGGGTTATTCTCATTTCTGTGTTACTCTGTTGTATATCTTTGTAGATATTGTAGATATTGTAAATTTGTAAATATTCCCCTGCAAACCCTACACTGCTTTGTAAATATAGCTCCACTGCTTTGCTAATTCACCTGGTGAGTTTTTTTTCCCTTTCCCTTCAATTTTTCTTTTCCCTTTTACCTTACAAGGGGGAAGGGAGGAGGCTTCTTGGCTTTACCCTTCCACCCCACTACATTTTTTTTATTGGCGTACCCAACGTGCGGCAGATAATTAGTTTAATTTATTACTTGATTGATTTAGTGTTTTCTAGCTGAATTAGCAAACATGAAGGTCTTGTGGTTTGTGGAGCGATTATTCTTTTCAATTTTTGGGGCTCTGGTTTACAGATATTGTTTGGGTTTGCTTTTGGATTACCTGGGTAAATATTTGGTGCGGACAATTTATATGTGGGTTATGTATAGAGTTAAATTATGGTATGGAAAATGTATTAATTTCTTATGGCCAGTGAGGTACAGGAATGTTACCTCCACCACTCTCCCAATTGAGATAAAGGGTTTTAAGATTCCACCGGAGGAGAGAGTAACTTTAGGTGATGCCTGGGATCCAAAAGTGATTTATTTCATGTCTATAATTCTGCTGCTGGTGATAATTATCGTGTATCTCCTGATTTCTTTGCGGCGAGAAAGAAAGGTGTCCAGGGCGTGTTTTGTTATTAAAACTAGATCAAAAAGAAAACGCCGTGACTCTGGATCAGTCCCAGAGTCATCTAGTGATGAGGACTGTGGAGAACCTGTGTCAGTCAAAAAGAAGGCTAAAAAGTTAATTGGTAAAGCAGCTCTAAATGACTTTGCTGATTCTAGCAAGCTGCCAAAGGCGGCAGCTGGTATCAACATGGCGCCTACTCCTTCTCCCACTCCTTCTCCTTCTTCTTCTTCTCCATCGGCCATTAACGGAGCAACGTCACTTCCGCCTACTCCCTCGGTGGGACCGGAAGTCACTGCCCCAGCAGCTGATTTATCTCAGGACCTGTCAGCTTCCATTAAGGTGGCTGTAAATTCAAACACAGTTCCAGTTAAGGTGGCTCCTTTAAAGACTAGAAGTGGAAAGGCCAAAGATGGAGAAGAAGAGGAGCTGGAGACTGATCCTGGTGAGGGGCCCTCTACTCTAAGAGATCCTGCTCAGGAGGAAGAGAAGGTTTGTTTTAAAGATCTAGCTAACCTAGTGAGATCAAAGCAGGATACAGATGAAGCTAGGAAAGCAGCTGGCAAAGGTGGTTCTCAGCTTAAAGAGATCCTTAGGAGAATGACAGCAGGATTATATGGACAAAAAGTTCAGGGAGACGAGGAGGAAGATGATATTTCAGACTGTTCTTCGCCCCGCGAGGAATTGCGAAATGTCCGTAAAGATTTCACCAGGGCAGATAAGGAACCAGTTCTAGCTTGGCTCAGTAGGTGTTATGATACAGGTGCTCCAGCTCTAACAGTTGGAGACAAGTCAGCAGCTCAGTTAGGAACTCTCTCGAGGGATAATGGAATAGATAGACATCTAGGCAGGGCTCTCGGTAAGGTTAATCTCTGGATACGCCTTTTAATGGCGGTTGCCCTGAGATACCCTTCCCGAGATGATCTTCCATGGAATCCTAAACCCTGGACTACCATAGATGAGGGAATTAAGCGCCTGAGAGAATTTGCTGTTAGAGAGCTACTCTATGGTGAACATGAAACTCTGAATCCTGATGACATTCCTGTGGGTATTGGTCTTGCTAAAAAGATCATCAAACTTGCTCCTTCTAATTATGCAAACATTCTGGCAAACAGAATGTTGTCAAGAAGTTATGGTGGAGCTTCTCCCACGGTTGGCCAATTCAGAGATCAAATGAGACAATTGGAGGATAGCATGACACGTGGTTCTTTGGTTTCAGCCATTGAAACTCTGTCTGGGAAAATTGAGAATTGCATGAGAGAGTTAAAAGATGAATTTAGAAATTCCATATCCCAATTGGCACAAAGGGATAATTCCAATTCTCCCTCCAGGTGGATACAAGTTTCATCTGTGAGGAATACACGTCCTCCAAGGAGGTCATTCCAAAACAGGTCATTCCAAAACAGGTCGTTCCAAAACAGACCACCAAGGCAAGGGGGAAAGGAGGCATCGCTCCCCTTTTTCAGTTCAGACATGGAGGTCTTGATCTCTTTGACAATGTCTTTAGCCATAGTTTCTATGGCTGAGATCAGGGGTTTCTGATTTATGCTGTCCTCATATTCCCTTAAATCATTGGCAAACTCACAGATAGTTTTAGGACTTCCATCCTGTCCAGTCAAGAGTACCCCTCCTAATGTGTGAGCATATTTCTGAGGAGCACCCTGGGTGAGTTTCTTTACAAAGGGCCGTCTCATGGGCACCTCATCTGGGTCCAAAGGGAGCTGGCCATCCCCATAAATTATTTCCATCACGGTCATCTGCCTCAGATACCGAATAGTTGTCCATCTAACTGGGGCCCAGGGCAGGTCATCTCTTGAGCGGTACCGGCTCTTGATGGCATTCAGAATCCGGGCCCAGAGAGTGTGTATTCCATCAAGTTTGGCTAACTCTTTGTCCAGACCAGCATCACGAGTCAGGGAGCCTAAAATCTTCGCCTCCCTCTTATCCAGGTCCACTGTGTCCACCCCCTCATCCCAGCATCTCAGGGCCCAGCTTAGTATTGGCTCACCCTCTTTCCTTGCGTAGTCCAGACGAGTTTGCCTTAGTTCCTTTCTGGGCAGCGATGTAACAGTTATTTCCTGGTCTGAATCATCTTCATCCACCGATGGGTTCTGTGAGGTGCTGGGGCCTGCTGAGGTTCCTTCCTCACCATCCGTGCTTGGCGATGATTTTTGATTTCTTTTCCTGCGTGTGGTGATCGGTGCTAGAGAGACTGCATTGGCAGGAGCATCAGGGGTCAACTGTGGGACTGCTGCTGGTGGGGCAAACCCTTGTGCCTGGGGCTCAGGCTGAGAGCTTGCACAGTCATTACAACCCGACCCCTCCCTCTTTGTGTCTACAGAGTGCTTACAATGCCCACAGCAGACACGCCCCCAGTCATTAAAGAGCATAAAGACCCTCCAAACAGCTCTTAATGGGTTAGCTAGTCCTCCACCCAACACGGTCCCAGCAAATGCCACTATAAGGATTACATTTAGGCATATGGAGCATATTGCAATGTAGAGCAATTTTCCATCACAGGCACTTTTATCTACACCATTGGTTTCATAACTTGCTTCAGGCAAGTTTCCTATGTTAGAAAAGTTACCACTGACAGTGAAATTCAATGAATTCAAGAGATACATGCCTAACTTAATTGGTAAAGTTTTTATCCACTTGATCAGCATCTCTATCATTAACCACACCACATGGTAAGTTATTAATTTGTAGATGTGGGTCCAAAAGATCCAGCCAAAAGCCCATGCAAAGGCTTGGACCATCAGGTTCTTTAAAATTGCCATTTCTACTTCTAGCTCCTTTTTCAGAAAAAGTATTGCTTTCCCAATACAAGATTAATTTCCAAGCCCCACGTTGGAGGCACCAAAAATTGTAGTGGTTTGAGCCTTAACTGAGAGTTAAAAGCTCAAATGGGGAAAAGGCTGAGAATCTCTTCCCCACTCCCCCCCCCCCCACCTCCTCCCTCCAAACAGGGAGAGGAGGAAAAAAAAAAAAAAAGGTAAGGAGCAAATCCACTAAACAACAATCTGGAGTCAGCTTGGAAGTAGAGAGGCAAATAATTTTTTTCTTCAAATTATATATATATATATCAGTAAGAGGGAAAAAAAAAAGGTTCACAAGGGCAAGGAACAAGAATGGAAAGAATAATACAAAACCTGTCTTTCTCTGAGGAGGTGCAGAGGTAGCAGGGAAAAGGATCAGGTCCGGCCACGTGGCTGAGGAGCAGGAGGGCAGCTGCAGTAGCTCTCATCCAGCAGAGGCAGGAGCCAAAAAGGAGATCCAACAGCAATGATGTCCTGCTTTTTATACCCTAGCTGGGCAGGGAGGGGGGAGTGGAACAGACTCAGCTTTCCCAGGGGGGAAACGCCCTTCAGGGAGGGTAAAGTACCCGCAAGCCCTCCACCCTGCTTTCTTCTTTTGTTTTCAGAAAGAGGCGTTAACCCACCACACTCCTTCTTACCCTTTTTCAAAATGGGGGTAATATTTCCCCTTTTCCAGTCTGTGGGGACTTCACCAGATTGCCATGACTTTTGAAATATAATAGAGAGGGGTTTAGCAACCTCATCTGCCAGTTCTCTCAGTACCCGTGGGTGTGTCCCGTCGGGTCCCATGGACTTGAACACTTTCAGGTTCTTCAGGTGATCACGAACCTGATCTGCACTTACAATGGGCAGTTCTTCCTCCCCGTCCCTGGCATATTTTTCCATAACATCAGCAGTGTGGCTAGAGGCCCTTGCAGTGAAGACTGAGGTAAAGAAGTTATTAAGTACCTCAGCCTTTTCCTCATCACTTGTGACCATGTCACCAGTTTCCTTTCTGAGGGGGCCCACACCTTCCCTAGTCTTCTTCTTCCCATTAATATACCTGTAGAAGTTCTTAGTGTTCCCTCTAATCTCCCTGGCTAGATTCAATTAGAACTCTGCTTTGGCTTTCCTAATCAGGACTCTTGCTGCTCGGGCAGCTTCCTTATATTCCCCCTGTTCTACCTGTCCTTCTCTCCACTTCCTGTAGAGTTTCTTGTTAAGTAATAGTGTGTCCAGTAGCTCCTTGCCCATCCAGGCAGGCCTCCTAGCATTCTTACCTGCTTTTCTCTTTGTTGGTATACAGAGCTCCTGGACACAGAGGAGGTGGTCCTTGAATACTGACCAGCTGTCCTGGGTCCCTCTTCCCTCCAGGGTTTTGTCCCACGACACTTTGGCTAGCAGATCCCTGAAGCGATCAAAGTCTGCACGCCTAAAGTCTAGGGTCCTGATTGCCCTGAGGATATTAAATTCAACTGCTTCATGGTCACTGCAGCCAAGGCCGTCTCTGAGCCTCACATTGCTTAGCAGCGCTTCCCTGTTGGTGAGAACAAGGTCCAGCATAGCACCATTTCTTGTTGGTTCCTCTACCATTTGGAGGAGGAAGTTGTCTTCTATGCAGTCCAGGAACATCCTGGATTGCTGGTGCCTTGCTGTGTTGTCCCTCCAGCAGATGTCCGGGTGGTTGAAATCACCCATGAGGACCAGGGCTTGTGACCTGGAAGCCGCTTCTATTTGCCTGTGGAGGGCCTCATCTGCTTGGATCTGCTGGTCAGGTGGCCTGTAGGAGACCCCCACAGTAATATCTCCTTCCCCTGTTTTAATGGGTTGGGGCAGACCCCCTCCCCACCACACGCAGAAATAACAACTCAGACAAACGGATTGCAAAAGTGATGGAAAGTTTAAATAGAACAGTGAGTGCGTGCAGAGAACTAGAAACACAGTGACAAGAGAGAAACCCAAAACAGACCCAGAGAAATCCCATCCCCCACCTGAGGGTGCACCCAAACCCCCAGGGCTCCTCCTTCCCCCCCCCCACTGCTAGGCTAGTCTCAGCTGGCCAGATCTGAGACTGCCCATCCCCCCGTGGCCTTGGGCCTAACCAGGCCCATGGCCGGGAGATCTTCTCCCCAGTTATCAGGCGGCGAGGAGGAAGGAAAGAGGAAGTGCCAGACCCCGCCGTGAAACTTATAGTGGTGCAAGGGATCATGGTAGGAAATAACCTAATTTCCTGTGTCCACCCACTGGGCTGGACTTCTGGACACAGGAAACACCCCTGTAGCAGAGGGCACCCAGCCCAAACTACGACACCTGTCCTGCCTTTAATTTTAACCCATACACTCTCAACCAGATCATCATCCCTCCCCAGGTGGAGCTCCGCTGATTCCAACTGGCTATTGACATAGAGGGCAACACCTCCTCCTCTCCTTCCCTGCCTATCTTTCCTAAAGAGTTTATACCCATCTATGCCTACATTCCAGTCATGGGATTCATCCCACCAAGTTTCAGTAACAGCCACTATGTCATGGCATCCCAGCAGCACAGTGGCCCTTAACTCATCCTGTTTGTTGCCCAAGCTGTGCGCATTCACATAGAAGCACTTCAGCTGGGCTGGCCCTGTCCTCCTCTTGTGCCAATTCCCCTCGGTTTCCACAGAATGTCCTGGTGGATCATTGGTGGCTTGCCTCAGGACAGCAAGTTGAGAGCCCTTACCAGCTCTCCTTCTCTCTACTGCTGGTGAGCTGCTCCTCTGTTTGTCACCAGCCAGCAGGAGACTATTAACCCCTTCCCCCTTCAAATCTAGTTTAAAGCCCTATCAATGAGCCCTGCCAATTCCTGCCCCAGGATTCTTATCCCCCTCTGGGACAAGTGTGTCCCATAAGTTGTTTTCAGCTCAGGTGCCTTGAAAACCAATCCATGATTGTTGAACCCAAAGCCCTGTCGATGGCACCAGCCCCTGAGCCATGAATTGACCTGTCGGCCCTTCCTCAGTGTATCCTCATCCATTGCTGATGTTAGAAGGATAGTAGATAACACAACTTGAGCCCCTGATCCCTTTAGCATTTGCCCTAAGGTTCTGAAGTCTTTTTTAATAGATTGTGAGCCTCTCATTGTTACATCGTCACTACCCTCCTGAAAGACCAGAAGTGGATAGTAGTCTGAAGGACTCATGAGGTTGGGAATTCTATCTACAATGTCTTTTACTTGGGCACCAGGGAGGCAGCTGGCCTCTCTATGAAATGGGTCTGGTCTGCATATTGGGCCCTCTGTTCCCCTCGGTAGGGAGTCTCCTATAACGATTACCCTATGAGGTTTCTTTTCTGGGTGAGTTTTGATGGCTGGCCTGAGGCAACCTGTCATTGGTGCAGCTTCTGACCTTCTTGAGTCCTTAACCTTACCAATGACCTTACCTCCTGCAGAGCTTCATACCTGTTCTGTAACTGCACTGGAGGCAGCATGCTGCTCACAGTGGCAGACTTTCTTTGTTTGCATTTCTTCTGTCAGGCAGAGACCTGTTCCCATTGGCCATGTGGTCTACCTGGACTTCAGCAAGGCCTTTGACACCATCCCCCATAGCAAACTCCTGGCCAAGCTGTCAGCCCATGGCTTGGACAGGAGCACACTGCGATGGGTTAGGAACTGGTTGGATGGCCGAGCCCAGAGAGTGGTGGTGAATGGTGCCACATCCAGCTGGCAGCCAGTCATTAGTGGAGTCCCCCAGGGATCATTGCTGGGCCCTGTGCTCTTTAACATCTTTATTGATGATCTGGATGAGGGCATTGATTCCATCATCAGTAAATTTGCGGACGACACCAAGCTGGGGGCAGGGGTTTATCTGCTGGAGGGCAGAGAGGCTCTGCAGAGAGACCTCGACAGGCTGGACAGATGGGCAGAATCCAACAGTATGAGATTTAACACATCCAAGTGCCGGGTTCTGCGCATTGGCCACAATAACCCTGTGCAGTGCTACAGGCTAGGGTCAGAGTGGCTGGAGAGCAGCCAGGCAGAGAGGGACCTGGGGGTGCTGGTTGATGGTAGGATGAACATGAGCCAGCAGTGTGCCCAGGCAGCCTGGAGGGCCAATGGCATCCTGGCCTGCATCAGGAACAGTGTGGCCAGCAGGAGCAGGGAGGTCATTCTGCCCCTGTACGCTGCACTGGTTAGGCCACACCTCGAGTACTGTGTCCAGTTCTGGGCCCCTCAGTTTAGGAAGGATGTTGACTTGCTGGAGCGTGTCCAGAGAAGGGTAACAAAGTTGGTGAGGGGCTTAGAACACAAGCCCTATGAGGAGAGGCTGAGGGAGCTGGGGCTGCTTAGCCTGGAGAAGAGGAGACTCAGGGGTGACCTTATTGCTCTCTACAACTAACTGAAGGGGGGTTGTAGACAGGCAGAGGTTGGTCTCTTTTCCCAGGCAGCCAGCATCAGAACAAGAGGACACAGTCTCAGGCTGCACCAGGGGAGGTTCAGGCTGGAGGTCAGGAGGAAGTTTTACACAGAGAGAGTGATTGCCCACAGGAATGGGCTGCCCAGTGTCGAGGGTTGGAAGGGAAAGGCCTCCTCCCCCCGGAAAGTGAAGGAAAAAAACCCTCACAGCTGAATTAGGAAAGCAGTGGGTGCTGTATATTTACAAAGGCAATATAGGATATGCAGGGGAATATATACAGAATTCACAGTATTTACAATATATACAGAAATATACAACAAAATAGCACAGAAATGAGAGTTCCCACCCCTCTGCTGAGGAGTTCCCCACCTCTGCTCCCCCTTCTCTCCCCCTTTCCCCAGAGAGGGTTAGAAAGAGAGAAAAGAGAAAAAAAATTAGAAGCAGTTATGTGTTAATTGGGAAGCGGTTAATACAGGCCTTGCAGTTTATCAGTTTCAAGGTCAAGCCTTGGCCGAAAGCCCATAACGCTGTGAGTTGCAATGGGGGAAAAGTAAGACTGACTAGAAAAGTGCAGGAATGCCCAGGATACTCTGCTGTACTCCCAGTTCCAAAGGTGCTTCCCCCCAATCTACCAATGAAATTAGTTTAGATCCGTCATTCATTTACAAACATCTGACTACAATATTCCCTTTCTTAAGGGGAGAGCCTCAAACGGTCACACCCGGGGAGGTGGTGGAATTGCCATCACTGGAGGTGTTCAGGAGGAGAGCACAGGGTGCTTGGTTGCATGAGTTAGTTGGTTGGGTGGTGTTGGATGATAGGTTGGACGCGATGATCTTGAAGGTCTCTTCCAACCTGGTCTATTCTATTCTATTCTATTCTATTCTATTCTATTCTATTCTATTCTATTCTATTCTACATCCAAGTGCCGGGTTCTGCACATCGGCCACAACAACCCCATGCAGAGCTACAGGCTGGGGTCAGAGTGGCTGGAGAGCAGCCAGATGGAGAGGGACCTGGGGGTGCTGGTTGATGGTAGGCTGAACATGAGCCTGCAGTGTGCCCAGGCAGCCAAGAGGGCCAATGGCATCCTGGCCTGCATCAAGAACAGTGTGGCCAGCAAGAGCAGTGGGGTCATTCTGCCCCTGTACACTGCACTGGTTAGGCCACACCTTGAGTACTGTGTCCAGTTCTGGGCCCCTCAGTTTAGGAAGGATGTTGACTTGCTGGAACGAGTCCAGAGAAGAGCAACAAAGTTGGTGAGGGGCTTGGAACACAAGTCCTATGAGGAAAGACTGAGGGAGATGGGGCTGCTTAGCCTGGAGAAGAGGAGACTCAGGGGTGACCTTATCACTCTCTACAACTACCTGAAGGGAGGTTGTAGACAGGCGGATGATGGTCTCTTCTCCCAGGCAGCCAGTACCAGAACAAGAGGACACAGTCTCAGGATGTGCCAGGGGAGGTTTAGGTTGGAAGTTAGGAAGAAGTTCTATACAGAAAGGGTGATTGCCCATTGGAATGGGCTGCCTGGGGAGGTGGTGGAGTCGCCGTCATTGGAGGTGTTCAGGAGGAGACTTGATGGGGTGCTTGGTGCCATGGGTTATTTGTTTGGGTGGGTTGGATTGGTTGATGGGTTGGACACGATGATCTTGGAGGTCTCTTCCAACCTTGTTTTATTCTAAATAAATTTTACCGCTTTGTGGGGGAGAGGAGGCTAGGCCTTCTCTCAAACCAGCACAGTGTGTTTGTCATGCTTTTATCTGTCCCTGCAGCGTGAGTGGGATCAAGGCACTTGTGGGTTTTTTGGAGCTGGGATTAGAGCAATGGGCTCCCATCAGCTTCTACATCAGCTTCTACATCAGCTTCAACATCAGCAGCTTCTCAGGGTTTCCTGGCCCAAAAATCTATCCCTGCTCAGCAGCCCCCTGCAGAGGAGGGTTGGACTCATAGACTCATATAATGGAATCAGCTGGAGTCCTGGAGGAGCTGGGGAAGGCCCTAAGTACTGTGCTGTGGAACCTGAGTAAGGTCAATATACCATTTTTCATAGAATCATAGAATCAACCAGATTGGAAAAGACCTCAGAGATCATCAAGTCCAACCTATTACCTAGTACCTAACACCTCAGGATAACTAAACCATGGCTCCTCTAGGGATGGGGACTCCGCCACCTCCCTGAGCAGCACATTCCAATGGCCAATTCCTCTTTCTGGGAAGAACTTTCTCCTCACCTCCAGCCTAAACTTGCCCTGGTGCAGCTTGAGACTGTGTCCTCTTGTTCTGTTGCTGGTTGCCTGGGAGAAGAGACCAACCCCCGCCTGGCTACAACCTCCTTTCAAGAAGCTGTAGAGAGCAATAAGGTCTTCCCTGGATCTCCTCTTCTGTCTCAATGATCTTTGGATGTTCCTTCCAAGCTGTGACCGTTTGAGGCTGTGCCTTTAAGAAAGGGACATTTGCTGGAACACTCTGGCTGAATATTTTGAAAACATTCAGATATTCTAAACTAATTTCATTGGTAGATTGGTAGAATGCAACTTTAAGTTTTAGGTCAGTTGGAATCTTTCTCAGTCCAGTCTGTTCTGCCTTTCCAGCCTGTCTGCTTCTGAGTAACTAGCCAGAATGACCTTGGATAACAGATAAGAGGACTAATCCCTGCATACACTTAGAGGCCTAACAAAATTTCATCCTTATTAATTACCTTTTCTCTCTCTCTAGTCCTTTTTGGGAAAAAGGGAGGTAGGGGGAGAGAGGGGGGTACAGAGGGGGAACCCTCCTCTGTCCGAAGGAGGGAGTCTTGTTCTATATTATTGTGGAGGGTTTGAGAGAAAGGCCCAGCCTTCTCCCCCCCACAAAGAGAAAAAGAAATAAAAACCACAGCTAGCCAGTCGGAGAAGCAAAAAGGGAAATGCTATATTTACAAGCAATTTTTAGGGAATCCAGGATATATATACACAATTTACAGTATTTACAATATATACACAGAAATATACAGCAAAGTAAAAAGAAAAACGATAGTACAGGAACGAAATTCCCTCCTCTGCTGAGGAGGGTTCCCCCCCTGTACCCCCTTCTCTCCCCTTTTTCCCCAAAGAGGGTTAGAAAGAGAGAAAAAGAGCAATTGTTAATAAAAGCAGTTATAAATTAATGCAAAGTGTTAGTAGGCCACACGCTTATCTGTCCAAGGTCAGTCTGGCAGAGAGCCTAGAAGCAGATGAGCTGGAAAGGGAGGAGGGAAGAGTGAACTGAGGAAAATCCCAGTCGCACTCAAGTTCAAAATTGCCCTTCTTACCAATCCACCAATGAAATTAGTTTAGAATATCTGATTGTTTTTGTTAACATTTCCAAAACATTCGGCTATAGTGCCCCAGTACTGTCCTTTTCTTAAAGGCGTAGCCTCAAACGGTCACAATTATTTTCTTTGCTGTGTGGTTTCTGTATATACTGTAAATACTGTATATATTGTGTATATATTAACTGCATTTCATCTTGCTTGTAAATATAGCTTTACTTCTCCTACTGAGCTAGCTGTGGTTTCTTTCTTTGTGGGGGAGGGAGAGCTGGGCCTTCTCTCACCACCACATTTTTTTTATTGGCGCTCAATGTGGGGCAAATTAGCTTGATTCATTGCCTGCTCAAGTCAGAGTTGCAAACATGAAAGTATTTTGGATTTTTAAACAATTACTTTTTTCAATTTTTAGTGTATTGATCTACAAGTATTGTTTAGGTTTGATTATTGATCAAATAGGTAAATATATAATGCATACATTTTATTTATGGTTTAAATATAAAATTCAGCTTCTCTATGACCGATGCCTGGGGTTCTTTTGGCTTACGAGATATAGAAATGAGACATTGTGCACTCTGCCAATTGAGATAAGGGAATTTAAGATTCCAGTAGGTGAAAGAGTAATTTTAAGTGATGGCTGGGATCCAAAGTTGATTTTTTCGATGTGTGTAATCCTGCTATCAGTGATAATTAATGTGTGCTTGTTAGTAGCTTTGTACCGGGAGAGGGAAGGCCTGTTTCATTATAAAGCGCAGATGAAAAAGAAAGAAGTATAGCTCTGGATCTATTCCAGAGACTTCTAGTGATGAGGAGAGTAGAGAATCTGTATTAGTTAAAGATAAAGCTAAAAAATCTATTGGAAAGGCTGCTTTGAACGGTCCTGTTGGTGATTCTGGCAAGCAGCCAGGGGCTGCGGCAGCTCCCAATATGGTGACTCCCCCGTCCTCAGCAGCAGCCATTAACGAGGCAAAGTCATTTCCTTCTCCTTCCACGGCAGGACCGGACGCGTCCTCCACAGCAGCTGGCCCATCTCAAAACCTGTCAGCTTCTGTTAAGGCGGCTGTAAATTCAAACACAGCTCCAATTAAGCAAGTAGCAGTTTTAAAGACTAGAAGTGGAAAGGCCAAAGCTGATCCAGGAGCTGATGGGGGAGGACAGCAAGGTACTACTGCTAGGGAGGAAGAGAAGGTTTGTCTTAAAGATATAGCTCAGTTATTGAGATCATCACAGGATCGAGATACAGCTCTTGGTAGGACAGCAGCTAGTGGTGGTGTTTCTCAGCTTAAGGAGATCCTTAGGAGAGTGACAGGATTATGGGGACAACAAGGTGAGGAAGAAGGGGCAAAGGAGGAAGAAGATGACATTTCTGAATGTTCTTCCCCTTGGGAAGAGCTTCAAAATGTCCATAAGGATTACATCAGAGGGGATAAGGAGCCAGTTCTAGCTTGGCTTGGTAGATTATAGTATCATAGTATCAGTCAGGGTTGGAAGGGACCACAAGGATCATCTAGTTCCAACCCCCCTGCCATGGGCAGGGGCACCCCACACTAGATCAGGCTGGCCAGAGCCTCATTCAGCCTGGTCTTAAACACCTCCAGGGATGGGGCCTCAACCACCTCCCTGGACAACCCATTCCAGGGTTTCACCACTCTCATGGTGAAGAACCTCCTCCTCACGTCCAGCCTGAATCTCCCCACCTCCAGCTTCATTCCATTCCCCCTAGTCCTATCACTACCTGAGATCCTGAGAAGTCCCTCCCCAGCCTTCCTGTAGGCCCCCTTCAGATACTGGAAGGCCACAATTAGGTCACCTCGGAGCCTTCTCTTTTGCAGACTGAACAGCCCCAACTCCTTCAGTCTGTCCTCATAGGAGAGGTGCTCCAGCCCTCTGATCATCCTCGTGGCCCTTCTCTGGACACGTTCCAGCACCTCCACATCCCTCTTGTAATAGGGGCTCCAGAACTGGACACAGTACTCCAGGTGGGGTCTCACCAGAGCTGAGTAGAGGGGGAGGATCACCTCCCTCGACCTGCTGGCCACACTTCCCCTGATGCAGCCCAGGATCTGATTGGCTTTGAGGGCTGCAAGCCTCTCGGTATGGTTAATCTGTGGGTATGATTTTTAATGGCAGTTTCCCTGAGATACCCTTCCTGAGATGATCTTCCATGGAATCCTAAGCACTGGACTGCCATAGATGAGGGAATTAAGTGCCTGAGAGAATTTGCTGTTAGAGAGATACTCTATCGTGAACATGAAACTCTGAATCCTGATGACATTCCTGTGGGAACAGGTCTTGCTAAAAAGTTCATCAAGCTTGCTCCTTGTAATTATGCGAACATTCTGTGAAGCAGGATTGTGGCAAGAAATTATGGTGGAGCTCCTCCTACGGTTGGCCAATTCAGTGATCAAATGAGACAATTGGAGGATAGCATGACACGTGTTTCTTTGGTTTCAGCCATTGAAACTCTGTCTGTAAAATTGAGAATTGCATGAAAGAGCTGAAGGATGAATTTAAAAACACTATATCCCAATTTGCACAAAAAAATAGTTACAACTCTTCCTCCAGGTGGATACAAGTTTCACCTGTGAAGAATAGACGTCCTCCACGGAGGTCATTCCAAAAAAGACCAAACCAAAACAGACCACCAAGGCAATCACGTAGAACTATTTGGATAACTCTGCGTGATCAGTTTGGTGAGAACATGAACCGCTGGGATGGCCAACCAACTTCTAATCTTTTCAGGAGGCAGAGGGAATTGCAAAGTGGCAGAACCCGAGGTAGCAATACCAGAAGGGTAGCTGTTACTTCCACAGTCCCCCAGAACAACTCTAGTAGCTCCAACAGTGGTTCCAGTTATAACGCTGGACAGTGTGCTCATTGCACATGTGGGCATGTTCCCCATAACTAGGGGAGCCCTGCCTCCCGCCAGGGGGAGGAGAGGGATGATAGAGATAACAGAATCTATTGCGATGTGTACATCCAGTGGCCTGGCACTTCACAATTTCAGAAGTACAGGGCCTTGGTTGACACAGGAGTTCAGTGCACCATAATGCCATCAAATTATCAGGGATCAGAGCCTATAACTATTCTGCCCTAACATCTTGCCTCATCCTGTGTGTCACCCATGTCTGCTTTTGATATTCTAAGTTGAAATAATCAACTCCAGTCCAGTGAGGCTGGTGAGACAGTGGAACAAGTTGCCTAGGTTGGTCATGGATGCCTCCACCCTGGCCAGGAGGCCAGGTTGGATGAGGCTTCAAGCAACCTGTTCTAGTGGAAGGTATCCCTGCTAATACCAGAAGGGTTGGAACCAGATAATCTTTAAGGTACCTTCCAAACCAAATCATTAGTTTAAGAAGGATGTTGAGTTGCTGGAAAGTGTCCAGAGAAGGGCAGCAAAGCTGGGGAGGGGTCTGGAGCACAGCCCTGTGAGGAGAGGCTGAGGGAGCTGGGGTTGCTTAGCCTGGAGAAGAGGAAGCTCAGGGGAGACCTTCTTTCTCTCTCCAACTCCCTGAAGGGAGGTTGTAGCCAGGTGGGGGTTGGTCTCTTCTCCCAGGCAACCTGCAACAGAACAAGAGGACACAGTCTCAAGCTGTGCCAGGGGTGGTTTAGGCTGGAGATTAGGAAGAAGTTCCTCACAGAAAGAGAGATTGGCCATTGGAATGTGCTGCCCAGGGAGGCGGTGGAGTCACCATCCCTGGAGGTGTTTAATAAGAGCCTGGATGAGGCACTTGATGCCATGGTTTAGTTGATTAGATGGTTTTGGGTGATAGGTTGGACTTGATGATCTCAAAGGTCATTTCCAACCTGATCAAATCAATTCAATTCAATTCAATTCAATTCAATTCAATTCAATTCCTATTCTATTCAATTCAACTCCTATTCTATTCTATTCTATTCTATTCTATTCTATTCTATTCTATTCTATTCTATTCCATTCCATTCCATTCCATTCCATTCCATTCCATTCCATGATTCCCTGGGCAGTCTGGATTCCCTGTGCTCAGCAACAGCCCATCCCACTGCCCAGGAATTGATGGATCTGCTAAGGTAACACCTTGCCCAGGTGCCTGCTTTGGCACCTTCCCTGCTGAGAAGGTGGTAGGGAGCAATTAGAGACTCTGCTGAGGGATAAAAGCCCTGTTAGGTGGAATAAAATGCTAAACTGGGTGATAATGGAGGAAATTAATAATGCCCAGAAGATGTTAAAGGTAAATATAATTGTAAGGTAAACATCGTGGCTTTAAATATTGGCTTTTATGTGTCAGCTGCTCTCTAAGCACCTGCTTAGGCTCTTGTTCACAACAGTCATTTCCAGGCTTTTTTTGCATGGCGCACACACACACAAAAATAATTAAATACCCCCTGTATATATTCCTATTGTTTTAGGGGTGGGGTGGCTGTTGTTTTATCCACTCTGTTTCCTTGCATGGTATATATGACTGTCTGTGCTCCCTCCCTGCCCCAGGGAGACACATCAAGGTTGTTACAACCCTGATGCTGGACCAAGGATTGCAAAGGGATGCATAAAAATCTTCCTTTTCCCCTCCCCACCTTCCTTGGGAGCAGCTGGTATTTGCTGTCTGGGTTTTTAAGAGGTTTTTTGAGCCAGGTCTCCCAACTTGCAGGAGAAGAGACTGGAGAAGAGGAGGCTCAGGGGACACCTTCTTGCTCTCTACAACTCCCTGAAGGGAGGTTGTAGCCAGGTGGGGGTTGGTCTCTTCTCCCAGGCACCCAGCACCAGAACAAGAGGACACAGTCTCAAGCTGTGCCAGGGGTGGTTTAGGCTGGAGGTGAGGGGAAAGTTCTTCCCAGAAAGAACTCCCATCCCTGGAGATGTTCAAAAAAGGCTTGGATATGGCACTTGGAGCCATGGTTTACTTAGATCCCAGCAGATGTCAGGCAGGTTGAAGTCGCCCATGAGAACAAGGTCAGGAGATCTTGAGACAGCCTTAAGCTGCCTATAGAATGCTTCATCAACATCTTCTTCCTGGTTGGGTGGTCTATAACAGACTCCAACCAGGGTGTCTGCCCTGCCGGTCTTCCCTCTAATTCTTACCCACAAGCACTCAACCCGATGGTCCCTAATCTCCATCACAATGGCATCTAGTGCCTCCCTGATGTACAGGGCCACCCCTCCACCCCTTCTTCCTTGCCTGTCTCTCCTGAAGAGCCTGTACTCGTCAGTTGCAGCGCTGCAGTCATGTGAGTCATCCCACCACCTCTCTGTGATGGCAACTACATCATAACTTTCCTGCTGCAACAAGGCTTCCAGCTCCTCTTGTTTGTTGCCCATGCTTCGTGCATTAGTGTACATACACTGCAGCTGGGCTGCTGGTTTCACCTCTGACTCTGGCTTATCGCCCCCAGACTCTTGGCTGAGGAGACTAGTTTCAGCCCCTTCCCCCTTCAAAACTAGTTTAAAGCCCTGTCGATGAGACCTGCCAATTCCCTTCCCAGAATCTTTTTACCTTTGGGGGACAGGCCTTTCTCATATACTGTGACCTTTCCCCTCCTCTGGGACAGATGTACTCCATCTGTTGCCAGCTGGCCTGGTGCAGTAGAAAGTTCTCCAAGATCAAAACCCCCAAAATTCTTTTGACTGCAGCAGCCTCTAAGCCACTTGTTAACTATAGCTGCTGACCTGTTTCTTACGGTATTCCCTCCTGCAACTAAGGGTATTGATGAAAAATTATTTGTGCACCTGACCCCTCAACCAGGTCTCCCAGGGCTCTGAAGTAATTTTTGATAGCCCTGGGAGTTCTGGTTGCAACATTCCCTAACTGCATAACTGCATCACATGCTTTGCTTGTTTCAAGATGCTGGGTTTGAGTTGTGCCATTTTGCAGTGAGCCTTTCACATTCACCTGAAGAAAAGCTTTATCTCCCCCTCAAAACCCAAGAGGGAAATAAAAACTACACCCATTCAGGGTTTTTATTAATTATGTCCTTTTAAAGGTCATTCAATCACTGGTTATTAGTTCCATGCAGTCCTCTCTGCACGCTACGAGCAGCACAGCATTTCCAAAGTGAATTGAGCTCCTGGCAGTGGGATGGGGGCAGTAGGTACCCATCAGAAAGGTTCCCCCCCAGCACCCTGGGAGCTGTTTCACTCAGATTTCCCTCCACACAGGGCTGTGGTTGCTGATTTTCCATGAGCACTTGCAGAGCTGAGGGGGTTGCATACCACAGGCTGGAATATTCCCCCAGCTGTAGTGATCGGGGGGGGCATGGTAAACTTTTCCCTTGGATGGATAATAGATGTGCCAGAGCTTGGTGTTTGCTTTAAGATTAGTGAAGAATTGGCCAGAACAGCATGTTTTCTGTTGACTCTGAAAACAAGCACGGCCCTGGCCGGGGCTGAACCTGCTGGGGGGCAGGCAGGGTCCCTGCCTGCAGCTGGGTGCAGTTTAAAGCTGGCAGGAGCCCTGCGTTCAGGGTGGGATGGCAACAGCTCTGGCATGGTGGAGGCTACAAGCCAAGCCTGAGCCCCAACCGGTTCTAGGGGAGGGCAACCAGGAGATCCACTCAGCTCTGCTGCTCCAGGATGGTTTGAAAAGGTACTGAATGCACAAACATGGGAGGGAGAGACCAGCCGGGCAGCATGGGTTAGGCTCCCGACAGAGAATTCAAACAATATTAGACTCAGAAAGTCAACATTAGACACACTTCTACTAAGGACCTACAAACAGAGTTCCTCTGTACACACATTAACAAACACAGCTTGAGTGATGATGAGGGCTGCTTTCACTTTTTTTCACTGCCTCCCTCTTCTACCCGGTGCTGGGTCCCAGCACTGCTCCGGAGGCATCTTGCTACTGGGGCTGCACCTGTCCATTCATCCATCTCTGTTTCACCTGTTGAGCCTCCTTGGCCAGCACATTGTTGGAGGCTTTTTTCCATTGGGTGCAGGAAAGTCAAGAGTTTGTGCTGAAGAGCTGGCAGTGTTTGCACAAGCCCCATGGCACAGCTTGGAATGGTAGAGGCTTCACTCCCTGCTTGCCCTTCAGGTTTGGGAGCTTGCTGCTCTGCCTGGGACAAGGAGCAGGAAGAAGTCTTATTAGGAGCAGCTGAGGGAGCTGGAGTTGCTCATCCTGCAGACAAGGAGGCTCAGGGGAGACCTGAGTTGTGCCTGAATCCAGTGTCACTTCAGCAGAAGACACAATTTCTGCTAACTCCCTCTTCTCCCAGGCAACCAGCAACAGAACAAGAGGACACAGTCTCAAGCTGTGCCAGGGGAAGTTTAGGCTGGAGGTGAGGAGAAAGTTCTTCCCAGAAAGAGTAATTGGCCATTGGAATGTGCTGCCCAGGCAGGTGGTGGAGTCACAATTCCTGAATATGTTTAAAAAATGCTTGAATGTGCCACTTGGAGCCATGGTTTAGTTGTCCTGAGCTGTTAGGTGTTAGGTATTAGGTAATAGTTTGGATTCGATGATCTCTGAGGTCTTTTCCAAGCTGATTGATTCTATGATTCTATAATTCCTACCAGATACCTCAGGAGTAGCTTGAGGTCTGATTTCACATGGCTTTAGCAGTCCCCCTTGGGACTGGGTGTTTCTAACACTTGGAGGCAGCCCAAGCCTCTCCTTCCTGAAGCCAAAACAACGTCACAGAATCAGTGGTAGTGTTTGGAAGGCACCTCTAAAGACCACCTAGTCCAAAATCCTTGCTAAAACAGGGTCACCCAGAGGAGGTTGCACAGGATCATATCCAGATGAGTTTGGAATCTTCAGAGAAGACGACTCCACAACCTCTCTGGGCAGCCTGTTCCAGTTTATCGCACCCTCACAGGAAGGTCATGTCCAAGGGGAACATCTTAGCATCTGGGCTCCTTGTTCCAAGCAAAGCAGGGTAATCAACCCCAACCCCCCAGGCCCCACTGCTGGGGCAGAGGTGGAAGATCTCCTTTGAAAATGCATCCTTAGATGATGGACTGAAGCCTTCAGGTTGCCCAGAGAGGTGATAGATGCTGCATCCCTGAAAATATATTCATAGAATGGTTTGGGTTGGAAAGGACCTTAAAGATCACCTTCCACCAGCCCAGGTTGCTGAAGGTCTCATCCAAGTTGGCCTTGAACACCTCCAGGGAGGAGGCATACACAGCCTCCCTGGGAAACCAATACCACTGTCTCACCACCCTGAGTGTCAAGAATTTCTTCCTAATCTCCAGTCTAAATCTGCCCTCCACAACCTTCAATCCATTCCCTCTCATCCTATCACTACAAACCAATGTAAAAAGTTTCTCCCCAGCTTTCTTGTAGGGCCCCTTTCAGGTAGTAGAAGGCTACTGTACGGTCTGCCTGGAGCCTTCTTTTCTCCAGGCTGAACAGTTGAGGTCAGGCGCTGAGCAACCTGCTCCAGTTACCTGTGGCCCTGATGACTGCCGTGGGGTCACATTAGATGATCTTTAAAGGTCCCTTCCAACCCAAACCATTCCATAGAGCTCCTCTCCTGTGAGGACAGAGTGAGGGAGTTGGGGCTGTTCAGTCTGGAGAAGAGAAGCTCCCAGGAGACCTTCTTGTGGCCTTCCAGTATCTGAAGGGGGCTACAAGAAAGTTGGGGAGGGACTTCTGAGGGTGTCAGGGAGTGATAGGACTGGGGGGAATGGAGCAAAACTAGAAATGGGGAGATTGAGATTGGATGTTAGGAAGAAATTCTTCCTCAGGAGGGTGGTGAGAGACTGGCACAGGTTGCCCAGGGAGGTGGTGGAAGCCTCCTGCCTGGAGGTTTTTGCAGCCAGGCTGGATGTGGCTGTGAGCAACCTGCTGTAGTGTGAGGTGTCCCTGCCTGTGGCAGCAGGGTTGGAACTGGATGATCCTTGAGGTCCCTTCCAACCCTGACAATTCTATGATTCTATAATCTGGGGAAAAGGAAGAGCCAAGGCAGTCCATGGGGGGCTCTGCAGCTGCTGTCCTCTTTCCCATGTTTCCCAGCCCTGAAGCTTGGAAAGAAATTCTTCCTCCTAAAGAGCATCCTAATTGTCATTGCCTCCACGTGAGCCTGTTGATAGCACCCAGCAGGCACATACAAGGCGGCTGCTGCTCATCTGAAGCTCCCACCCCCGCTAATGCAATGCCCTTCCCTGGGAACAAGGTATTAAGGTTTCGGTTATTTGTATTGATTTTGTGTGCTGCCATGCTGTGTCAGTCATGCTCATATTTGTGGTTCACAAATTCCTCCTTTAAATGTCACAGCCATTTCATCTCCCTCTGCTATCAATACTTCCAGCTGTGAGGGCTGTTCATTAATCCCCGGTGTCAGGTCCTTGCGAGATTCTCCTTTCTCAGACCCCCTTCGGATCAGGGGAGAGGAGGGGAGAGGAGGGGAGAGGGAGGGAGAGGAGGGAGAGGAGGGAGAGGAGGGGAGA
The DNA here is from genome assembly GCA_011125475.1 of Melanerpes aurifrons. Taxonomy (NCBI): domain Eukaryota; kingdom Metazoa; phylum Chordata; class Aves; order Piciformes; family Picidae; genus Melanerpes; species Melanerpes aurifrons. The sequence goes on along the minus strand of WWNC01000102.1, from coordinate 963,796 downwards.
GGGGAGGGGAGAGGAGGGAGGGGAGGGAGGGAGGGGAGAGGGAGGGGAGGGGAGGGAGAGGGAGGGGAGAGGAGGGGGAGAGGAGGGAGAGGGAGGGGGAGAGGAGGGAGAGGAGGGAGAGGAGGGGGAGAGGAGGGGAGAGGAGGGGAGAGGAGGGAGAGGAGGGGAGAGGGAGGGGAGAGGGAGGGGGAGAGGAGGGGGAGAGGGAGGGAGAGGAGGGGGAGAGGGAGGGAGAGGGAGGGAGAGGGAGGGGAGGAGGAGGGGAGAGGGAGGGGAGGAGAGAGGGAGGGAGAGGAGGGGAGAGGAGGAGAGGGAGGGGAGAGGGGGGCCCAGCCTCACATTCCTCTGATGCCTTTGGGGCATGCCAGGTTCACGAGGATCATGGTGGCAGGGCTCTCTGGGACGAAAACAGTTTGAGGAGAAACATCTGGGCTGCTTTGCAGCTCATGAACACCGCTCTTGTGCCGTCCTCCTCCTAGCAGAATGATCTGCAAGCCTGGGCTGCCTTTACAGAACATCTGCTGTAGACATCCCAGGGTGAGCAGCATGGAAATTCATGGGGCAAATGGAGGAACCTACCCTATTTTCCTCATGTGCTCCATCCAGCCTCCAGAGGCTCCAGCGAGGGAAAAGCCCTCTGGCCAGTCCATTTCCTTGCTGCTGGAGTCTCCTTCGGCACAATTTTTGGGCCCTCTAGTGGTTAGTGGCATTTTGGGGACAAAATTTCGGCGCTTTTTTTCCCCCCAGCGCGGGCGGTTGTGGCTTCCTCCTGGCAAAGCCAGGGCTGTGTTTGGACAATGTGATTGCTGAGAGAGAGAGAGAGAAAGGCAGAGATGGCTTCATCGGGAGCTCGACTCGCACAGGGATTCCCCTGGATGAAAACAAAAAGGAGTAAAAAAAGAAGCAAGGGAGCAAAGGCTGGCACGTCACCCCCCCTGCAGCCATCCAAAGAGGGGGAAGCTTGAGGGATACCTGCAAAGCTGTAGGGCTAACGACTCTATTTACGACTTATATTTTCTTCATCACCCTTTACCAAACAAGGCAGCAGAGCCTCGAAGCAGCAAACCATAGGGCTCCCACCACCTCCTCCCCTGCTTCTTGCCTCTCGCAGGCACTTGCTTAAGCTTTTATTATATTTGGCCGTGGGATGTTTGGTAAACTTGCTGATGATATCAGAGGGCTGATTTTCTTCTTCTTTTATTTTTTTAACAAACGGTCCAAAGTTGCTACTATTGACACCTCCAAATTCTGGAGTATTTACACTGCTCGAGGTGCGCACTCGCCCCAGGGCTGAGATTAACAAACAGCGCTGGCGGGGAAGGGCTGCAGCCAAATCCACTGTGGTTGTTTATAAAACCTTTACAACTCATCAAGCTTCTCCTAACACACTGGCACTGTTCAATTACCATCACTTTTAGAGAGCCTTAGCAAAACACCCGTTGCCCATGTAAACAGACAAATCTGAACACCCCCCCCCGGCCCCAACCCCCCTGCCAGCCGCTCTGTTGGCTTACATACTGTAGGTAATGTTTTTCTTTTGCTCAAATTTGTTCTAGAAACTAATCACGCTCTGATAAAGCCATCTGCAAATATGAAAAAGATTGACATCCACATGTCAAAGTTTACACAGCCTGACCAAGTGTACATATAGTGAGAGGGCGACGGCGCGAGGGCCCCCGCCGCGCCGAGTTCCACCCCTGGGCCCTGCCAGAGGGGATGCCGCGCTAGGGAAACCCAAGCAAGCCCCTGCCCCGGGGGGTGCTGCTGGTTGCAGCCTGAAATGGGAAGGGTTCCTGGGGAGAGGGCTTCAAACTGGAGGGTTCCAGTGCAGGCAGCAGGTTTGGATGAGCAGAGTTGGGATGGGGATGCTCTGCTGCAGACGTGGCACTTTTGGGATGGGGTTTAATCACAGAGTCACAGAAGGATTCAGGTTGGAAGAGACCCTCAGGACAGGATGGAATGGAATGGAATGGAATGGAATGGAATAGAATAGAATAGAATAGAATAGAATAGAATAGAATAGAATAGAATAGAATAGAATAGAATAGAATAGAATAAACCAAGTTGGCAAAGACCTTCAAGATCATTGAGTCCAACCTATCACCCAACACCATCTAATCAACTAAACCATGGCACCAAGCACCCCATCCAGTCTCTTCCTGAACACCTCCAGTGATGGTGACTCCACCACCTCCCTGGGCAGCACATTCCAATGGGCAATCACTCTCTCTGTGAAGAATTTCTTCCTAACATTCAGCCTAAACCTCCCCTGATGCAGCTTGAGACTGTGTCCTCTTGTTCTGGTGCTGGGAGAAGAGACCAACCCCCACCTGGCTACAACCTCCCTTCAGGGAGTTGTAGAGAGCAACAAGGTCTCCCCTGAGCCTCCTCTTCTCCAGGCTAAGTATCCCCAGCTCCCTCAGCCTCTCCTCATAGGGATCACCCCTAAACCATAGCCCCAAGCACCACATTCAGACCATCTTTAAACACATCCAGGGTTGGTGACTCCACCTCCTCCCTGGGCAGCACATTCCAATCCCTGACCACTCTTGCTGGGAAAAAATGTTTCCTATTGCCCAGTCTAAACCTACCCAGTCATAGCTTCAGGCCCTTCCCTCTTGTTCTTTTACTAATTACCTGTGAGAAGAGACCAGCACCAGCCTCTCTAATGGCCATAGTGGCATTAGGTCGAAGGTAGAACTTAGAGGATCATCATAGAGGTCTATTCCAACCAAAGCAATTCTATGATTCTATGATTCTGTGTTACCTGGCTCCCCCAAGATGTCAGAGACCTGTCCCCAAGATGTTACAAGAGTTGGTCTTGCTCAGCCTGGAAAAAAGAAGGCTCTGGGGAAACCTTAGAGCAGCCTTCCAGTACATGAAGGAGGCCTACAAGAAAGCTGGGGAGGGACTTTTGACAAGGGCTTGCAGTGATAGGACAAGAGGGAATGGATTGAAGGTTGAGGAGGACAGATTTAGAGTGGATGTTAGAAAGAAATTCTTTACAATGAGGGTGGTGAGACACTGGAACAGGTTTCCTAGGGAGGTTGTGGATGTTCCTGAGCACCCTCCCTGAAGATGTTCAAGACCAGGTTGAATGAGGCCTTGAGCAACCTGGGCTGGTGGAAGGTATCCCTGCCCATGGCAAAGGGGTTGGAACTGGATGTTTAAGGTGCCTTCCAACCCAAAACTTTCTATGATTCTATTGCTCTCTGTTTCTATGACTCTATAATTCTGTGGTTCTATGATTCTATGACTCTATGAGTCTATGATTCTATGACTCTATGGTTCTATGCTCCAGCACTTTGATCCTTCCTGGCCGATCACATTCCCATGCCAGGATGCTCCCTGGGATGCTCCCATGTGGTGATTCTCCCACACTGGGATGCTTTCACACTGGGATGCTCATGCATGAGGGTGCTTCTATACAGATCTCCAGCAACCGTCTGAACTTAGAACAAACATTTAGAATAAACCAAACCAGGTTGGAAGAGACCTTCAAGATCATCACGTCCAACCCATCAACCAATCCAACCCACCCAAACAGCTAACCCATGGCACCAAGTACCCCATCAAGTCTCCTCCTGAACACCTCCAATGATGGCGACTCCACCACCTCCCTGGGCAGCCCATTCCAATGGGCATTCATCCTTTCTGTGTAGAACTTCTTCCTAATATCCAACCTGAACCTCCCCTGGTGCAGCCTGAGACTGTGTCCTCTTGTTCTGGTACTGGCTGCCTGGGAGAAGAGACCATCATCCGCCTGTCTACAACCTCCCTTCAGGTAGTTGTAGAGAGTGATAAGGTCACCCCTGAGTCTCCTCTTCTCCAGGCTGAGCAACCCCAGCTCCCTCAGTCTCTCCTCATAGGGCTTGTGTTCCAAACCCCTCACCAACTTTGTTGCTCTTCTCTGGACTCGTTCCAGCAAGTCAACATCCTTCCTAAACTGAGGGGCCCAGAACTGGACACAGTACTCGAGGTGTGGCCTAACCAGTGCAGTGTACAGGGGCAGAATGACCTCCCTGCTGCTGCTGGCCACACTGTTCCTGATGCAGACCAGGATGCCATTGGCCCTCTTGGCTGCCTGGGCACACTGCAGGCTCATGTTCAGCCTGCCATCGACCAGTACCCCCAGGTCCCTCTCTGCCTGGCTGCTCTCCAGCCACTCTGACCCCAGCCTGTAGCACTGCATGGGGTTGTTGTGGCCAATGTGCAGAACCCGGCACTTGGATGTGTTAAATCTTATGCTGTTGGATTCTGCCCACCTGTACAGCCTGTCGAGGTCCCTCTGCAGAGCCTCTCTACCCTCCAGCAGATCAACTCCTGCCCCCAGCTTGGTGTCGTCAGCAAATTTACTGATGATGGACTCAGTGCCCTCATCCAGATCATCAATAAAGATGTTAAAGAGCACAGGGCCCAGCACTGATCCTTGGGGCACACCACTAGTGACTGGCCGCCAGCTGGATGTGGCACCATTCACCACCACTCTCTGGGCTTGGCCAGCCAGCCAGTTCCTAACCCATCGCAGTGTGCTCCCGTCCAAGCCGTGGGCTGACAGCTTGGCCAGCAGTTTGCTGTGGGGGACGGTGTCAAAGGCCTTGCTGAGGTCCAGGTAGACTACATCCACAGGCCTCCCCACATCCACCAGGCGGGTCACCTGATCATAGAAGGAGATCAGGTTGGTCAGGCAGGACCTGCCCTTCCTAAATCCATGCTGGCTGAGCCTGATCCCTTGGCCATCCTGTAAGTGCTGTGTGATTGCACTCAGGATGACCTGTTCCATGATCTTGCCTGGCACTGAGGTCAGGCTGACAGGCCTATAATTCCCTGGCTCATCCAAACGGCCCTTCTTGTGGATGGGCACAACGTTGGCCAGCTTCCAGTCCTCTGGGACCTCTCCAGTGAGCCAGGACTGCTGGAAAATGATGGATAGTGGCTTGGCCAGCTCATCTGCCAGCTCTCTCAGCACCCTAGGATGGATCCCATCTGGTCCCATGGACTTGTGGGGATCCAAGCTGCTGAGGAGAGTTCCAACCACCTCCTCATGGAACATAGGGAAACTGTGCAGCTCCCTGGCTCCTTCTGCCAGCTCTGCAGGCCAGCTGTCTGGAAGACGTTCTGTCCTGCTAGGCAAAGAAGGTGTTAAGTATCTCTGCCTTTTCCTCATCCCTTGATACAACATTTCCCTCCATGTCAACCAAGGAGTGGAGGTTGTCCTTTCCCTTCCTCTTGCTATTAATGTATTTATAGATGGACTTTTTGTTGTCCTTCACAGTAGAGGCCAGTTTAGGTTCCAAGTGTGCTTTTGCCTCCCTAATTTTTATCCTACAAGACCTAGCAACATCCTTAAACATTCCGTGGGTTGCCTCCCCTCTCTTCCAAAGGTGATACACCCTCTTTTTTTCCCTTACTTCCATTAAAAGTTCATTAACCATCCAGGCTGGCCGTCTGCCCTGGCGGCTCATCTTCCGGCACATTGGCACAGCCTGTCCCTGAGCCTTCAACAATTCTTCCTTGAAGTAGGACCAGCTCTCCTGGACCCCTTTATTATTAAGGGCTTTATCCCAAGGAACCCTCTGAATTAGTTCCTTGAGTAACCCGAAGTCTACCCTCCGGAAGTCCAGAGTGGAGGTCTTCTTGCTGTCCCTCTCAGCTTGACCAAAAACCGAGAATTCAATTATCTCGTGGTCACTGGACCCCAAACACCCTCCAACCACCACATCACCCACCAGCCCTTCCCTGTTGGTGAAGAGGAGGTCAAGCATAGCCTTGCCCCTGGTAGGCTCTCGCAGCACCTGGGATAAGAAGCTGTCCTCCATGCATTCTAAGAGCCTCCTAGACTGTCTCCTCTCTGCTGTGTTGAGATCCCAGCAGATATCAGGCAGGTTGAAGTCGCCCATGAGAACAAGGTCCAGAGATCTTGAGACAGCCCTAAACTGCCTATAGAGTGCTTCATCAACATCTTCCTCCTGGTTGGGTGGTCTATAACAGACTCCAACCAGGATGTCAGCCCTGCCGGTCTTCCCTCTAATTCTTACCCACAAGCATTCAACCCGATCGTCCCTAATCTCCGTCTCAATGGCATCTAGTGCCTTCCTGATGTACAGGGCCACCCCTCCACCCCTTCTTCCTTGCCTGTCTCCTGCCTGTAGCCGTCAATTGCAGTGCTCCAGTCATGTGAGTCATCCCACCACGTCTCTGTGATGGCAACTACATCATAACTTTCCTGCTGCAACAAGGCTTCCAGCTCCTCTTGTTTGTTACCTATGCTTCGTGCATTAGTGTACATGCACTTCAGCTGGGCTGCTGGTTTCACCTCCGACTCTAGCTTGTCGCCCCTAGTCTCCTGCCTGAGGGGACTAGTTTCAGCCCCTTCCCCCTTCAAAACTAGTTTAAAGCCCTGTCGATGAGACCTGCCAATTCCCTTCCCAGGATCTTTTTACCTTTGGGGGACAGGCCGTTCTCATATACTGTGATCTTTCCCCTTCTCTGGGACAGATGTACTCTATCTGTTGCCAGCTGGCCTGGTGCAGTAGAAAGTTTCCCAATATCAAAAACCCCAAAATTCTTTTGACTGCACCAGCCTCTAAGCCACTTGTTAACTATAGCTGCTGACCTGTTCCTTATGGTATTCCCTCCTGCATCTAAGGGTATTGATGAAAAAATTATTTGTGCCCCTGACCCCTCAACCAGGTCTCCCAGGGCCCTGAAGTCATCTTTGATAGCCCTGGGAGTTCTGGTTGCAACATCATCATTCCCTAATTGCATAACTAGTAAAGGGTAGTAGTCAGAGGGCTGCAGCAGTCTAGGCAGCCTACTGGTAACATCATTAACTTGGGCTCCTGGCAGACAACAGAGTTCCCTATGAGATGGGTCAGGCCGACATATAGGGCCCTCCATTCCCCTCAGAAGGGAATCACCAATAACAATTACCCTCCTCTTTTTTTTGAGGGAACAGGTCCTGATGCCAGGAGAAGGCTGTTTAACCTTAGGCTGCTTTGCCTTAGGCTGTTTAACCTTAGACTGCTTAGCCTCAGGGAGAACCCCAGATGGTGTGTCCTCCGGCATCAGGACCACCTCACCCTCGATCTCCAGTGCTCCATACCTGTTTTCCAAGAGCAGCGGGGAAGGTGAGGGGAGGCAAGGAGGTTTAACTTTGCGTCTTTTGAGAGGAACCTGCGTCCATTTCCCTCTGCTTTTTGAATAACCAGCCTCTGCTGGGGGAGCCTGCAGAGCCTGCTTACTCCGATTCAACTCTTTCCTCCTCTGGTTTATCTCTTTCCTCCTTTGGTCCATCTCCTTCCTCCTCTGGCTCATCTTTTTCCTACATTTCCTTACATTTCTAAGGCTAGCAAACTTATCCTTCAGTCTGGCCACCATATTAAGGAGATAGTCAACCTGCTCACACCTTATACAAGAGTTGCCCCCACTACCCTGCATCTCAAGTGCCAGGCTCCAGCATCCTCTACAGCCAGATACCTGGACAGCTACATACTTCTGTTCTACCTCAGTCCGGGTCGACACTGATATTTTTTAGGGAGATTTTGCTGTGAGTTACAACCATGCCTGTCCCTGGCCACAGCACCTACTGCCAATTTAAAAAAAAAAAAAAACCGGAAAAAAAAATAAGAAAAAAAAAGAAAAAAAAAAAAAGTGGGGCGGCGCATGAGAGTATAAGAGAATAAGGGAGAGCTGCCCGACGAAGAGAGCCCGCACGAGCCGCAGCAGAGCCTTTTAAATTCAGCCGCTCCCGCCGCTGGGAACTTATGTTCCACATTCCGGTTAGAGCAACTTTACCATGTTGCCCTTCTCCAAGAGAAAAAAGTAACCTCTCTTTTCACAGGGATTTTCTTGGGGTGAATGCAGAAGCCTGCACAGAGTTGGTCTGTTGGTAGTATGCCTTGAGATGTAAAGATACTGGCAGGCTACTGGGCAGGTGATCATAGAATTATAGACTGGTTCAGGTTGGAAGAGACCTTTCAAGTTCACCTAGTCCAACCTCACTTGAAGTGAGCAAGAACATCTGCAACTAGATTAGGGTGCTCACAGCCCCACCCAACTTGACCTGGAATGTTTCCAGGGATAGAAGTACTGTGTCCAGGTCTGCAGCCCTCAGTATAGGAAGGACATAGACCTGATGGAGAGGGTCCAGAGGAGGGCCACAAAAATGATCAGGGGGTTGGAGCAGCTCTGCTATGAGGACAGGCTGAGGGAGCTGGGGGTGTTCAGCCTAGAGAAGAGGATGCTCTGGGGAGACCTAATAGCAGCCTGCCAGTACCTGAAGGGGGCTACAGGAAGGATGCAGAGAGACTGTTTACAAGGCCCTGTGATGACAGGACAGGGGGCAATGGCTTTGAACTAGAGCAGAGCAGATTGAGATTTTATGTGAGGAAAAAGTTCTTCACTATGAGGGTGGTGGAACACTGGAACAGGTTACCCAGGGAGGTGGTTAAGGCTCCTTCCCTGCAGATATTCAAGGTCAGGCTCAACAGGGCTCTGGGCAACCTGATCTAGTTGGGGATATCCCTGCTGACTGCAGGGAGGTCAGACTGGATGACCTTTGGAGGTCACTTCCAGCCTGGACCATTCTATGATAGGGTATCTACCACCTCTCTGGGCAACCTGTGCCAGTGTCTCACCACCCTCAGCACCAAAAATATTTCTTCCTCCTATCCAGTCTGAATCACTCTGTTTTAGTTTAAACCCCATTCATAGAATCATAGAATCAATAAGGTTAGAAAATACCTCAGAGATCATCAAGTCCAACCTATCACCCACCACCTCATGACTACTAAACCATGGCTCCAAGTGCCACATCCAATCCTCTTTTGAACACCTCCAGGCACAGGGACTCCACCACCTCCTTGGGCAGCCCATTCTAATGGCCAATTACTCTTTCTGGGAAGAACTTTCTCCTCACCTCCAGCCTAAACTGCCCCTGGCACAGCTTGAGACTGTGTCCTCTTGTTCCTGCCCTAGTGGGTCTGGGTGCAAGCAGTTGTGCCTGTGCTGCCAGCTGCCCTGTGACGCTTTCTGCACAGTGACAGCCAAAAAGCCCAAACTGAATAACCAACTAAATAAAAGAGCTGGGAAAAGCTGGGGGGTGAAGCTCAGAGAAAGGTTTTTGACACAGGCCTCGTTATCCCACCGAGGAGTGAGCATTTGCCTTGGTCCAAAGGAGGGATTGCCATTTGGCTGCGGCTTGCTAAACACAGCTTTTGTTGACTCCCAAACAAGGCCAAGCGGCGGAGATTTGGAGCCGACTCCAGAGGGCTGGCACCCGAGGCCTTGAAACCTCAACTACAGAAGGAGGGAAATAAATCACCAAGGTCTCACTTAATCGTATTGCTAAAGAAAGGATTTAATGGACTTCCAGGCCGCCTTAGAACCAAATAAAACACCCTGCCCGCACGGGGCCCAGCCTGGACATCTGCCTGGACACTGTGGCAAGGGAGCCAACTTGCAGCGTGCGCTGGAGCAGGGAGTGAGCTGGGTGAATCATCACAGAATCAACCAGGTGGGAAAAAGAACTCAGAGATCATCCAGTCCAACCTGCACTCCATCTAACAGGAGCTGGTGGTTGTTACAGGATGGAGGCAAGAGGAAAGGTGGAGGCAGGCAGAAACCTGCTGCAGCTGGATGGGCTAAAGTTTGGTCAGGTTCCTTAATGTGAAGCAAATCACAGAATCATAGAATCATAGATCCACAGAATCATAAAATCATAGATTCATAGAATCACAGAATCAGAGAATCATAGAACCATAAAACCATAGAATCATAAAATCATAGAATCAATCAACCAGGTTGGAAAAGACCTCAGAGATCATCCAGTCCAACCTGCACTCCTTCTTTGAAGCCTCAGAACAGGAGCTGGTGGTTGTTATGGGGTGGAGGCAAGAGGAAAATGCTCTACAGCAGGCAGAAACCTGCTGAGGATGGATGGGCTAAAGTTTGGTCAGGTTCCTTAATGTGAAGCAAATCACAGACACATAGAACCATAGAATCATAGAACCGCAGAATCAACCAAGTTGGAAAAGACCTCAGAGGTCATCTAGTCCAACCGGCACTCTGTCTTTGAAGCTTCAGAGCAGGAGCTGGTGGTTGTTAAAGGGCGGAGGCAAGAGGAAAATGCTCTACAGCAGGCAGAAACCTGCTGAGGATGGATGGGCTAAAGTTTGGTCAGGTTCCTGAATGTGAAGCTAATCACAGAATCATAGAACCACAAAACCATAGAACCATAGAATCATAGAATCAACCAGCTAGGAAAAGACCTCAGAGATCATCAAGTCCAACCTATTACCTAATACCTAACACCTCCTGACAACTAAACCATGGCTCCAAGTGCCACATCCAGTCCTTTTTTGAACACCTCCAGGGATGGTGACTCCACCACCTCCCTAGGCAGCACATTCCAATGGCCAATTACTCTTTCTGGGAAGAACTTTCTCCTCACCTTGAGCCTAAACCTCCCCTGGCACAGCTTGAGACTGTGTCCTCTTGTTCTGGGGCTGGTTGCCTGGGAGAAGAGACCAACCCCCACCTGGCTACAACCTCCTTTCAGGAAGCCCCAGCCCAGACCTCCTGGGCTCAAATCCTCATCTGTCAGGGCCACGTGGACCTGGGACAGGATCCTGAGCTTGGAAGCAGCAAACTTGGGAGGTGCCACCATGATGAGCCACCAAGGTGCACCTGCAGCCCAATTATGTCCTGGGCTGCATCAAAAGCAGTCTGGAGACTTTCCAAACCCACCTGGATGCATTCCTGTGCAGACTACCCTAAGTGATCCTACTTTGGTTGGGGGTTGGACCTGATGATCTCTGGAGGTCCCTTCCAACCTCTAATACACTGTGATACTGTGACTGGCAGGGTGACGGAGGTGATCCTGTCCCTCTCCTCTGCTCTTCTGAGATCCCCATCTGCAGTACTGAGCCCACTTCTGGTGCCTCCAGCATGAAGGACATGAAACTGCTGGAGTGGGTCCAGGGGAGGGCCATGAAGATGATCAGAGGGCTGGAGAAAGGCTGAGAGAGTTGAGTCTCTTCAGTCTGGAGAAGAGAATCCAGCACCTCCACATCCCTCTTGTAATAGGGGCTCCAGAACTGGACACAGTACTCCAGGTGGGGTCTCACCAGGGCTGAGTAGAGGGGGAGGATCACCTCCCTCGACCTGCTAGCCACACTTCTCCTGATGCAGCCCAGGATCTGATTGGCTTTGCGGGCTGCAAGTGCACACTGAGAGCTCATGTTGAGCTTCTTGTCCACCAGCACCCCCAAGTCTCTCTCCTCAGGGCTACTTTCCAGCCAGTCACTGCCCAGCCTGGATTTGTGCCTGGGATTGCCTCGACCCAGATGCAGGACCCTGCACTTGCTCTTATTGAACTTCGTGAGGTTGGCTTGTGCCCACCTCTCCAGCCTGTCAAGGTCCCTCTGGATGGCCTCCCTTCCCTCCAGCGTGTCTGCTGCACCACACAGCTTGGTGTCATCAGCAAACTTGCTGAGGGTGCACTCAATGCCACTGTCCATGTCACCCACAAAGATGTTGAACAAGACAGGTCCCAGGACTGATCCCTGAGGGACTCCGCTTGTCACTGGCCTCCACTGGGACATGGAGCCATTGACAGCCACTCTTTGGGTGCGGCCATCAAGCCAGGTCCTTATCCATCTAGTGGTCCACCCATCAAAGCCATGTGTCACCAGTTTGGAGACCAGGATGTGGTGCGGGACAGTGTCGAAGGCTTTGCTCAGGTCCAGGTAAATGACATCAGTTGCTCGCCCCTCATCTATTAATTTTGTCACCTGCTCATAGAAGGCCACCAGGTTGGTCAGGCAGGATTTGCCCTTGGCAAAGCCATGCTGACTGTTCCCAATCACCTCTTCACTACTCTTCTGAGCCAGTAGTGCCTCCAGGAGGATCTGCTCCATGATCTTTCCAGGCACAGAGGAAAGACTGACTGGCCTGTAGTTCCCTGGTTCCTCCTTGTAGTGGTTTGAGCCTTAACTGAGAGTTAAAAGCTCAAATGGGGAAAAGGATGAGAATCTCTTCCCCACTCCCCCCCCTACCTCCTCCCTCCAAACAGGGAGAGGAGGGAAAAAAAAAAGCGTAAGGAGCAAATCCACTAAGCAACAATCTGGAGTCAGCTTGGAAGTAGAGAGGCAAATAATTTTTTTCTTCAAATTATATATATATATAACAATAACAGGGAAAAAAAAAGGTTCACAAGGGCAAGGAACAAGAATGGATGGGAGGGGGACAGAAAAGAATAATACAAAACCTGTCTTTCTCTGAGGAGGTGCAGAGGCAGCAGGGAAAAGGATCAGGTCCGGCCACGTGGCTGAGGAGCAGGAGGGCAGCTGCAGTAGCTCTCATCCAGCAGAGGCAGGAGCCAAAAAGGAGATCCAACAGCTATGATGTCCTGCTTTTTATAACCTAGCTGGGCAGGGAGGGGGGAGTAGAACAGACTCAGCTTTCCCAGGGGGGAAACGCCCTTCAGGGAGGGTAAAGTACCCGCAAGCCCTCCACCCTGCTTTCTTCTTTTGTTTTCAGAAAGAGGCGTTAACCCACCACAGCTGGCTTTCACAGTATCACAGTAACACAGTATCACTTAGGTTGGAAAGGACCTCGAGGATCATCGAGTCCAACCTATCAACGCAGACCCTATGCCTAGACCATGGCACCAAGTGCCACGTCCAATCTCCCCTTGAACGCCTCCAGGGTCGATGACTCAACCACCTCCCTGGGCAACCCGTTCCAATGACGAATTACTCGCTCGGTGAAGAACTTCCTCCTCACCTCGAGTCTAAACCTCCCCTGGCGCAGCTTGAGACTGTGTCCTCTTGTTCTGGTGCTGGTTGCCTGGGAGAAGAGGCCAACCAGGCAACCAGCTGTTAAAGCAAAATTCAGAGCTTTGCTCCCTCCCTGCTCCCTGCACAGCTAAAGGATGTTGGGTAAGCTTCCACTGGGAAACGGCAGCTCTGCCATCCCTCCTTTCTGCATACCCCCATGGAAAAGCAGCCTGGGCTTCATTTCCCTGATGGGGCATCTAGCAGGGAACTGATCCGAGGCTGCTCCACACTAGCAGGCTGCTGTTGCTGCAAAGACCCCCAAAAAAAAAAACCCCAACCAAACGAAAAAGAACCTTGTCCAAGGGGAAAAGTCAGCTTCCAGAAGGAAGAAATAAATCCAAGGATAAATCCAGGCTGCTGTTTGGTAGGGGCCGGAGCTGCAGGTCCATACGTGCTGGCATTAGGTGTTGAAGGCAACTCGTTTGAAAGCACATCAGCATCAATCATTGTCTGTAGCTACTTGAATAACAAGGCTGATAGACTGGCGGGGAGCAAAGCTTTCTGTCTGCCTCCGCAGCATGTTACAATTCAATTAGTCATGGTCAGAGGGTGGCATTATTATTCATACATTACTGATTGTTCTCAAAGTAAACAGCGCAAGGATGGGGTCTGTGATCCTCTCCGTGCCCTCAGCCAGGACACAAAGGGAAATACGATGCAGACCCTGGGGTGGGACGGTGTTTGCAAACTTCACAGGCAGATCGTGCCGGTTTCCATCCTCCTGGCAAGATAAGTGTCGGTGGATGCATACAAAAAAGCCCCAAGATGTTTTTTCCACCCCAGTCGATTCCAGAATGTTTTCTCTTAACGCTGATAACTTTTCTCTCTTTTTTAAAAAAACTAAAAATAATGCTAATTTTAGATGGGATGGATATCTTAGACTATGCAAACACACCTCCCACCTCCCCAGAATATAATAATGATCGACAGCTTAGCAATTACCGGTAAATAAACTCTCTCTGCAACACGGCAATATCATTTGCGTGCTTGCAAAAGAGACACCCAAGGCTGTAATGGCTCTCGGAGCCATCTGTCTAGCGGTGCTACGACGCCAAAAGCCAAAACGCACCTGGCGCAGGGACTGCCCCAAGTGCTGGGAACCGACTTCTATCCTCCCTCACTCATGGGGCAGCGCTGGCAGCCGTGGCCACCTCCACAGCGACTGGAGAAACCTTCTCCCAGCACAAATCTGAAGGCAGGAGGCTCCCGACAAGGTCGCTAATTGCTTTACACCTCTCCGTCTGTTCCCCCCTCATCCCTCCATAGCCCCCCTGCTCCTTTTATCACCTCTGCTAATGATGCAAATCACCACCCGGGTTGATTTCCTCCGTTTAATAAGCGAATGCAAAGCTGTGGGGAAGGGGCTGAATCATGGAATGGTTTGGGTTGGAAGGGACCTCAAGTATCATCTAGCTAGGGCCATCTCTTCTTTACTATGAGGGTGGTGGAACACTAGAACAGATTGCTCAGGGAGGTGGATGGGCCCCACCCCTGGAGATATTCAAGGTGAGGCTTGACAGGGCTCTGGGCAACCTGATCTAGTTGATAATGTCCCTGCTGACTGCAGGGACATTGGACTGAATGACCTTTGGAGGTCCCTTCAAAACCAGTGTCCAGTTCTGGGCCCCTCAGTTTAGGAAAGATGTTGAGTTGATGGAAGGTGTCCAGAGAAGGGCAACAAAGCTGGGGAGGGGTTTGAAGCACAGCCCTTTGAGGAGAGACTGAGGGAGCTGGGATTGCTTAGCCTAGAGAAGAGGACACTCAGGGGAGACCATATTGCCATCTCCAACTATCTGAAAGGAGGTTGTAGCCAGGTGGGGGTTGGTCTCTTCTCCCAGGCAACCAGCCCCAGAACAAGAGGACACAGTCTCAAGCTGTGCCAGGGGAGGTTTAGGCTGGATGTTAGGAAGAAGTTCTTCCCAGAAAGTGTAATTGGCCATTGGAATGTGCTGCCCAGCAAGGTGGTGGAGTCACCATCACTGGAGGTGTTTAGAAAGAGCCTTGATGGGGTGCTTGGTGCCATGGTTTAGTTGCTTAGATGGTGTTGGGTGATAGGTTGGACTTGATGATCTCTGAGGTCTTTTCCAACCTGGTTAATTCTATTCTATTCTATTCTATTCTATTCTATTCTAACCAGTCTATTCTATGATCCTATGATTCTTCAGCCACCTTGGGCTCAGGGCTCCCTGTTTGCAACACCAGCATCACCTTGTGCTTTCCTGCTCTGTGAGCATATCATAGAATCACACAGTTCTTAGTGTTGGAATGGGGGTTGAAATTAGATTATCTCTAAGGTCTTTTCCAAACCAATCTATGAATCTCTGATGTTCATCCTGGGAAGCCTCCAGGGGCTGGAGTCTCATGGAATCATCAGGGTTGGAAGGGACCTCAAGGATCATCCAGTTCCAACCCTGCTGCCACAGGCAGGGACACCTCACACTACAGCAGGTTGCTCACAGCCACATCCAGCCTGGCTGCAAAAACCTCTAGGCATGAGGCTTCCACCACCTCCCTGGGCAACCTGTGCCAGTCTCTCACCACCCTCATGGGGAACAACTTCTTCCTAACATCCAATCTGAATCTACCCATTTCTAGTTTTCTTCTATTCCCCCCAGTCCTATCACTCCCTGACACCTTCAAAAGTCCCTCCCCAACTTTCTTGTAGCCCCCTTCAGATCCTGGAAGGCCACAATTAGGTCTCCTGGGAGCCTTCTCTGCCCCAGACTGAACAGCCCCAAGCTTGCAAGTGGTCATAGCATCAGTGATGGCAAAACCTCCTACCCCACCTGGGTCACTCTCTGCTTTCCTAGCGAGGCTCCAGAGCAAAATATATGGAGATGTATGGAAATCAAATGGGCAGACGTGGAATAATCAGCTGCTCTTGGAGACAAGCAGAGGTTTGGGTTTAGGTTGGTCAGGCACAGCATGTGCGCATGCACAGGACTAAAGTGTTTAAGGGCTTCACCCTCTGAGGGAAGCTCCATGACAATGAATAGGATGGAAATAAATGCAGCCACAGTTAATGTAACCATCAGCAGTGCAGGCACTTAGGTGTGATGCACATGAACCAGATAGCATAAAAGCTGTTTTCAGAGGTATTTCTGTCTCAGAAAAACCTGATTTCATGTGAGAAGAGAAATGGAAAAGCTGTTTGCCTATGAAGTAAATACCCCCAAAACTAGAAATGGGTAGATTCAGATTGGCTGAGACCTAATTGTGGCCTTCCAGTATCTGAAGGGGGCTACAGAAAAGCTGGGGAGGGACTTTTTAGGGTGTCAAGGAGTGATAGGACTGAGGGGAATGGAGCAAAACTAGAAATGGGTAGATTCAGACTGGATGTTAGGAAGAAGTTGTTCCCCATGAGGGTGGTGAGAGACTGGCACAGGTTACCCAGGGAGGTGGTGGAAGCCTCATGCTTCCAAACATTCCAGCTTGCCTTGATCAAAGGCTAAATGCTTTCCCAGCATCAATTCCCATGTGAGGTGAATGGTTTGAGATAGGTTTTATACATCCTCATGCCTTTACCAAACTTGCAAGCTCCTCCTTAACCTTTGTGCTTCAGAAGCACTGATGAAATATTCTCCCCAAACAGACTTCCCTTTATTATTTTTTTTGGGGAGGTGGGTGGGCTTGAAATGGCATTTCCTCATCTCATCATCAAAAACATTTAATTATAACTTCCATGAATGCACAGAAAATCAGTCTTCTCCCTGGAAGCAGCTCCTGGCTCCTCCTACAATGGAGATGCTATGCCTGGTGCAGCTTCTCCAATGCTCCAGCCAAGGGCATGAGATTGAACACATCCAAGTGCCAGGTTCTACACATTGGCCACAACAACCCCAGGCAGTGCTACAGGCTGGGACAGAGCAGCCAGGCAGAAAGGGGCCTGGGGGCACTGGTTAATAGTAGGCTGAACATGAGCCAGCAGTGTGCCCAGGTAGCCAAGAAGGCCAATGGCATACTGGCCTGGATCAGGAACAGAGAGGCCAGCAGGAGCAGGGAGGTCATTCTGCCCTGTACTCAGCACTACTTAGGCCACACCTTGAGTCCTGTGTCCAGTTCTGGGCTCCTCAGTTTAGGAAAGATGTTGAGATGCTGGAAGGTGTCCAGAGAAGGGCAACAAAGCTGGGGAGGGGTTTGGAGCACAGCCCTGTGAGGAGAGGCTGAGGGAGCTGGGGTTGTTTAGCCTGGAGAAGAGGAGGCTCAGGGGAGACCTTCTTGCTGTCTACAACTCCCTGAAGGGAGGTTGTAGCCAGGTAGGGGTTGGTCTCTTCTCCCAGGCAACCTGTGACACAAGGAGAGGACAGAGTCTCAAGCTGCACCAGGGGAGGTTTAGGCTGGATTTGAGGAAGAAATTCTTCATAGAGAGAGGTTGGCCATTGGAATGTGCTGCCCAGGGAGGTGGTGGAGTCACCATCACTGGAGGTGTTTAAGAGGAGCCTGGATGAGGCACTTGGTGGCATGTTTTAGTTGTTTAGATGGTGTTGGGTGATAGGTTGGACTTGATGATCTCTGAAGTCTTTTCCAACCTGGTTAATTCTGTGATTCTGTGCAAATGCCATGGTGTCAGTCAGCAGTGTTCTTTTGCATTGTGGTCCTGCCCTGGCCCCCTGACAGCTTGATTTAAGACTGCCCTTGCTTGTTGGGTTGACATGACAACTGTGGGATATGTCGTAAATATCCCAGGAGTGGACAGGAATTGTGGGGCTGGATTGTCCAGCAGGTATTGTCCAGCATGTGGCTGAGCCCTCAGACTGTTGGCTGAGCAGGGGTTGCTGTGGTTTTGTTTGGGGAAGAAAGGAATAACAAAAAAAAAAAGAAAGGCAAAGAGTAAATGTTATTTTGGGTTGGTTCTGTAACTGATTGTGGCTGTGGGATCACTCCTGGCCATCAAGGAGTGAGCTTGCTGAAAGGTCTTAATCAGCTGGGGGTCTTCATAAGGCCTCAGAGATATCTCTTCCCTTTTGCTGCTTCAGAAGTGAAGGCAAAGCTGAAGTGTAGGACAGGCCTTTAAATCTGGGCAGGCAGGATTGTGAAGCTCTACCAGCCAGAAGTCTTGACCTAAAGTCCATCAAAGCTGGGGCAGGCTCTTACAGAGTGCTGGACAGGGTCCTGCTTGTTGAGAAAATCTTTGGAGCCTAGAATACTGTGTCCAGCTATGGGATCCCCAACACAAGAGAGACATGGACCTGCAGGAGCAGGTCCACAGGAGGGCCACAAAGATGATCAGAGGGTTGGAGCACCTCTCCTCTGAGAACAGGCTGAATGAGTTGGGGCTGTTCAGCCTGGAGAAGAGAAGGCTCCAGGGAGACCTTAGAACAACATTTCAGCATCTGAAGGGGACCTACAGGAAGGCTGGGAAGGGACTGGTTAGAAGGGCTTGTAGTGATAGGATGAGGGGCAGTGGTTTGAAACTGGAGCAGGGGAGATTTGGGTTGGACATCAGGAGGAAGCTATTTACAATGAGAGTGGTGAAATACTGGAACAGGTTGTATGTAGTTGAGTCCCTGTGCCTGGAGACCTTCAAGATGAGCCTTGATGTGTCCCTGGGCAGCCTGCTGGAGTTGGAGTTCTCCTTGCTGCTTGCAGGGGAGTTGGATAAGATGACCTTTGAGGGTCCCTTCCAACCTGCTGCAATGTGTGCATCTGTGAATCTCCAGCCCTCCGTGCTCAGATGGCACCCATTCAAAGCCCTTTTCTCCCACCAGCACACAAAGCAAGCAGGTGACAGTTCCATCCAGTTATTTTTCTCTCCAGGGTTTGGAGCTGATAAAGCAGCACACAGGCTCGTCGAGTTGGGTTTCAAATTGAAATGAGACATTACTGAAACAAAGAAAGAGTTTCCTCTCCTCTCCCCCCTTTCTTCTCCCCTATTATAGGCAGCAAGACAAATGATGGGGAAAAGCTCCTTCCCGCTTTTGCCTTTTCTTTTTTTTCATCCCTTTGTCGTTTTGAAAGAAGACCCCAACTTGAAAGGAAGATGAGACGGAGCAGCCAGGGAACAAAACCCACCGGCAGCTCCAGCACTGGGATTTTCAATGCACCAGGGTTACAGGGGAATAATCTCTGTCATCTCCAAAGTTCCCCTGAGCTGCAGAAAGGAAAAGAGAAGGGGGAATTAAAAAAAAGGGGGAGGGAGGAGGGGAGGGAGTGAAATAATGACAATTCCTAGATATGAAGCAGCAAAAGTGAGCTTAGATCTGATTTTAGGATGATCCTTGCAGAGGAAAAGTGGCTGCTGCAAGTCTGTGCAGCAACATGCCTGGATGTGAGCCCTTCATAGAATCAACCAGGTTGGAAAAGACCTCAGAGATCATCAAGTCCAACCTATTACCTAATACCTAACACCTCAGGACAACTAAACCATGGCTCCAAGTGCCACATCCAGTCCTTTTATGAACACCTCCAAGGGATGGTGACTACACCACGTCCCTGGGCAGCACATTCCCATGGCAAATAACTCTTTCTGGTAAGAACTTTCTCCTCACCTTGAGCCTAAACCTCCCCTGGCGCAGCTTGAGACTGTGTCCCCTTGTTCTGGTGCTGGTTGCCTGGGAGAAGAGACCAACCCACACCTGGCTACATTCTCCTTCCAGGTAGTTGTAGAGCTTCCTGAGCTCCTCTCACAGGGCATGGGGACCCTGCAGCTCCCAAACCCCTCCACCAAGTTTTTCAGGGTCTTAACCTGGAACAGAGCCTTGATCCAATCTGAGATTGGTTTGAATTTAGCAGGAGCTTCAACAGGACTTTATTTCTACCTTTACCTTCCCTATCAATGGCCCCAAAGAGCTTAAAGTCATCAAAACATGCAGGCACCTGAAATCTCCTCCCATACCAGTACCATTCCCTTCAGCTTGGGGTGAGAGAGATGGTGGCTACCAGGAGCATGACAACTCAGGTCCTTTCCAGCTCACCTCACCAGCAACAGCAACCTGGGGCAGAGGGTCCAGGGACAACAGCCAGAAGAAAGAGAGCACATAAAATTGTTTGGGGTTGGAAAAGGCCTTTAAGATTATTGAGCCTAACTATTGACACAGCACTGCCAAGTCACCACTAAACCACATCCCTCAGCACCATATCTGCAATGAAGCTCCCTTCCCAAGTATTCTTTGAGCCTTTAGAAAAGACATAGAATCATGAAATCATGGAATTATTAGAGTTGGAAGGGACTTCAAGGAGCATCCAGTTCCAACCCCCCTGCCATGGCCAGGGACACCTCACACTACAGCAGGTTGCTCACAGCCACATCCAGCCTGGCCTTCAAAACCTCCAGGCATGAGGCTTCCACCACCTCCCTGGGCAACCTGTGCCAGTCTCTCACCACCCTCATGGTGAAAAACTTCTTCCTAACATCTCAAGGCAGTTGTGGTCTGTAAATAATTAGTAAGTCTCTCTCCCCTTCTAGTGCTCTTCTGAAATGTCTTCTGCTGCTGTAGGTTGGTCCTCTTGAAGCCACCTCTGATGTGGTGAGTGCCAGAGCTCCTGTCCTACTCTCACATGCTCCATCCTTGGTGTCCTCTCCTGCCTGGAGAGGTGTTTACATGGGTGGGTTTCCTCCCCACCACCTCATCCTCTTGGGTCATTTAATAGATCTTAGCTGAGAATGTTTATTAATGAGCAAACTCCAGATGTGATGAGGAAGATCTCACTTCTGCACAGGGCTGGGTGGTGGAGCACAGAGCCACTGAATGCAAGAGCCATGAGAGATCCCAGAGAGGACCTTTAAAATTGGTCAGGGTGGCCATCTGCACCCCACTGCCTGGTATGTGAGTGGCTTAGCAGGCATCATAAATGCAACTCTGGTCCTTCCTTTCCTTCACAGATGCTGGGAGGGATGTCTTGATTAGATTTTGTTTGTTTGCTTGGGTTGGTTTGTTTGTTGACATGTGGTGATGTATATTTGTGATGTATTTTGCAGAGCTCTCAGGAAGACACAGGCAGAGGGAAAGCCTCCAGCCTGCCCTCAAACCTGCCCAAGAACCACTGCTGGGTTGATCTGACAATGCTTTTCCCATAGGCTAGTGGTAGGGGAAAGGAAGAGTCATAGACAATGGGTTCACAAGGGGACCTCTTACGCTGGGAGGGGGCTGGCTGGGACAATCCTTGCCATTACCATTGTCATCAGTCCTAGTGCCATCAGCTTGGCTTTTGCCACTGTCATTACTATTGCCACTATCATTACTATTGCCATCACCTTCCTATTGCCATCACCTTCCTATTGCCATCACCTTCCTATTGCCAACACCTTCCTATTGCCATCACCAGCATTGCCACAGGAGTGCCAGGAGAGCTGGAGCATCTCAGTGCCCACAGCATCTCCACTTTGAGGGACAAGCACTGTGCCAGGAAGCTCAGCTCTGTCTCCCAGCCCTGCTGCCATGGCACTGGGAGCTCCAAGCTCTGTTTCAAGAGCCCTTAATGAGTTTCAGGACCCAGAAGGTAAATAAACCCCAC